>CM068738.1:42701236-42938736 GCA_035136125.1 Quercus rubra
TTGAAGAGAACCCTTCTGATGGGGAACTCTTTGAAGATGCAGATCTTTAAGAGGCCTACAATAAACTTTGCAAAGTTGATGCAAAGGATGCTATGAATGTTGAACTTGGCCTGAAGAAAATTGAATCTTTTGACTTTGATAAGAAGAATCTGCTTGTTAAACTGTTTGATGCTAATGAACTTTTGAACAATGTGAAAACTGAGAATATGTTATTGCTTGATAAAGTTAAATCTTTGGAACTTGATTTATCTGTTGCTAGATTTGCTAGTTCTAAACTTGATCAACTGCTTGGTGTTCAAAAGTCTCCTTTTGACAAATCTGGAATAGGTTTTGTTGAATGAAGTTGTGAGTGAAACTATCAAACCCCCTGTGAGTGAGGTTGTTAAACCCATAGAAGTTTCACCATCTAGGAAGATTAGGGTTGATCTAAAAGAGTCTAAACCTAAGATATCTACCTTTCTAAGGACAAGATGCATGGTAAGCCTGCTTCGGTGTGTCATTTTTGTGGAAAGTCTGGACACATTCGTCCAAACTGTTACAAGCTGCAAGCTACTAAGAGAGCAAATAAGCCAAAAGTGCCAGTGCCTCAAGCACAAGATCCTATAGCACTTATTGAGGAATTGGTAAAGGCGCTCAACTTTTATTCCAATCTTAGAGTTGGAAATCACTTTAATGTGAATACAAACTCCAATGCTCGTGTTGCATCTAAAAAGTTTTGGATGCAAAAGACTCAAACTAACTGAGTCTTTCTGACATGGTCCTTGTGCTTCATTGCTTTTCCTTTGTGACCATTGTTCTTTGATTCTTGGTTTTTTTTTTTTTTTTTTTTTTTTTTTTTTTTTTTTTTTTTTTTTTTTTTTGTCTCTAGGAGTTGCATTGCATTACATTCATGCATTTCATTCTAGGTGTTTTTTTATTTAATATATATATATATAAAAGGGAAAAGAAAGGAAGGAAAAAGGAAGCACATTGTTGTTCTCGCACTATTCTCTTTATTTTTGAAAAAAGGTTGGTCAATTTATTTTCACATGACATGTTTTTTGTACTTTGTTTAGCTTTGATAAGCTTATTTATTGCACTTCACTAGTGGAAGCTTTGTAGAACATGTTGTGTGGGAAAGATGTTTATGGTGTTTATTACTTTGTCTTTATCTTGAAGTCACATGTTATTTGACTGTCGGACTTGATCCTTTTGAGAAAGGCATAAATAACCATCTCACCACTGTGCATTAGCCAATCATGAACACCTTAGTGCATATCATAAGATTTTGTGCTCGAGAAAGTGTAGCACATGCACAAAAAAACATAAGGTGAAGCCTCGGTTTAAATGATAAATCACTTAAATTAAAAATTGGTGTGTACTATTAGGCTGAATGCCAAATCACTTAAATTAAAAATTGGTGTGTATATTATGAGGCAAAAATTCAAGAAACTTACATGATTGCAAGCTTATATTCTAGGAGATGTGGGAATTATATGATGTAACTCTTTAGGTGATAGTCTTCTTTAAATTCTATGTGATGAATTTTGTAGACTTTGCGGTTGATTTCTGTTCACATATCACCTCACATGTATCTCAAGTTTTTGCTAGTTGCACACACAACACAAGTTACTCTTTGCTAAACTTTGTACATATAATTGTGTGTGTTTATGGTCTGACCAATCACGTTTGAAAAATACCTTGAGTTTTATGCAAAACTGTTTTGTTGCTTTAAAAATGGGGGAGATTGTTTAAAATCTAAATTTTTGGAAAATTGGGTTTAAAACTTGTGTTTTGGGAGAGCATATCATCTCATACTCATGCATTTTTTTTTTTTTTATATTCAATGTTTTGAGGTAAGAGTTCAAAAAATCAGGTTTTTTCTCTCAAAAGCTGTTTTTTCCAGAATTTCGATTGATCCAATCTAATTTTCGATCAATCGAAATCTTGTTTTAAAAATTTTGGGAGCCTCTACCTGGTTCGATTGATCGAACCTGTTTTTCGATCAATCGAACATCATATTTCAAGTTTTTTAAAACAGTTCTTTGACTGTTTCAAAACATCATTTTCAAAAAAAATTTCAACTTTTCTTCTCTCTCTGACTTGGCAAGGCAGCACTACTATTTTTTTGTCGTTTTCTTCCTCAATTTTTGCAAGGTTTTCCTCCCTCAAGGCCGGTAAGACCATTTTATCCTCCTTTTTGGTTTTATTTTCATATTTTCATGCATTTTTTCATGCATTTAAAGGGTATTTTCGGACCTCCTTAAATTTGGGATTTTTGTTGATTCAAGGCTAATTTTCTGAAATTGATCATTGGGTTTTGTTGGGATATTGTTATATTCATGATTGTTGTTAATTAATTTGATCAATTTGGGGTTTTATGAAGAATTGAAAATTCTAGGGTTTATGTTAGATCTGATTTGGGGATTTTGTTCAATTGGGTTGAAATTGATGAAATTGGCTTGTTGTTTTGATGTAATTGATCATTCTAATCAGTTTTCTACTTGTGTAATGATCAATTGGTCAATTTATTTTGAAAAATTAACAAGTGGTTGAAATTTTTTTTGGGGTTTTAGTTAGAAACTCTATGCTCAAGCCAATTTGGTGAGTTTGAACTTATTTTGAACTTAATTTACTGCCTTAGCTCATGCATCATGTCATTTAATCTATTCATGCATCATATAGTTCTTCTTGTTCTATATTTTTTTTGTGCTAACTTGCAGTTTTCCCTTGGTTTGTTTTTGTTTCTTGTTCCTATTTTTTTTGCTGTGTGCTCTTATTCCTTATTCTAGCACCATGCCTAGGAAGACTAGAGCTAATAGGGTTCCCTCTACCCCTTCTGTGTCTCCTTCTAGGGTTCAGTTGTTTAGGAATGGGCGTACGCGTAAGGCTTATGAGAAACTTAATAGTAAACGTAAGATTTGGGCTGAGCGTTCTATGATTCTAAATGAGGTCGATCCAGCCATTAGGCCTAATCTTGAGTCTAAAGGTTGGTTGTCCCTCTTAGAGATAGATCATCCACTCCCGACCGCTTTGATTAGAGAGTTCTTCTCTAACCTCTCATGTCACATCTATGATTCTAACACTGTTGTTCGGAGTTGGATACGAGGTGCTGAGTTCACCATTACCCCTAGGGTAGTGGCTGAGGCTCTTGGGGTTTTGATTGTCACTGATCCGGTCTATCCCTATGATGAGTCACCTCCTATTGATGATGTCATATCACACATCACTGGATCATCTATCCAGTAGGGTTCTGATCCTCGGATCACGTCTTCTACGCTTTCTGAGACCGCATATTTGTTTCTTAGAGTTGCGTGTCATTCCTTGTGGCCCATTTCTCATCTCCACACCATTCCTCTAGAGCGATATGTGTTTTTATATACATTTATGTCTGGTGTCTCTATCAGTTTTCCTCACTTGTTTTTTGGTTCTTTGAACGAAATTCATAGGAGTTCTGCCATAGGACATGCGCTTATATATCCTATTTTCATTCATAGGATTCTTTTGTTTCTAGGTCTAGTTGATTTTCCTGCTAGTGAGCCTGTCCATGTTGTTGGTCCCCTAGGTGCTATTTTCCTTCGTCAGAGGGATGCTCATTTGAGAGCTGATCCTTCAGTTTCTCGAGGTGCATCCTCTAGTAGTGTCCCCCCTCCTCCTTCTTCTACAGGTGCTGTTGAGACTTTTGGTGCTGTTGCTGCTACTGATGTTCCTCCATCGACTACTTTGGATGATTCCGACATTCGACGTACGTTGGATCATGTCTTGACCGTTCAGGCGGCTCAAGGACAGATTTTGGTGGACATTCTGGATGAGATTAGAGGATTGCGAGCAGATTTGGCACGGTTTCGGAATTCTTCATCGCCACCTCCTTTTGATGATGGATTTTGATTGCCCTTTGGCATTCCGTCACAAAAAGGGGGAGTACATATTAGATGTAGGAGAGTTTATTTTTTAATAGGTTGGAGCTTGTGGAGTTGTTTAGATTGTATCTAGGTGCTTCACTTTGTTTTTTATCTTTTTAGCTCTTGCCACATTGTTTTTACCTTGTTTGGGTTATTCATGTTAGGGGGAGTATATTTTGTGTTTCTTGTTTCAAACTTTTTATTGATTTATGATTATGAGTTCTTCATTGTTATATGTCTTTATTGTGTGTTGTTTGAAATCAAGATTTTATTTTTCCTTACTTGTATTTTTTCCACACATGCGGTTATGCATTTTATTTAAGTGTTTTAGAAAATATACATGCTGATTCAATTAAGTTGCTATCTACTCTTGCAATTGTTGGATAATAGTTAGGATTGAATTTAAGATTTATAAGCATTATTTTGTAAAGGGCTTTTATTTGTAAACTTTAAGCTATTTAAGTTGTGTTTTGTCACGAATTGCCAAAGGGAGAGTTTGTTAGGTTCTAAAGACTTAGGTTTTATGTATTTAGAATCCTAATTTGTATTGTTGGCAAACCATGATCAAAGCAATGTATTTAAGTTGTTTTAGAAGTGCTCAAAGTTGGTTCTTTGTTGTAAAGTTGGAATAAACTACTGAGCTAATTAAAAAACTGTTTAAGTACATTTCGATCGATCGAAGCTTAGGCTCGATCAATCGAAAATCGTACCTGACGTTTTTTTAATTAGATTTTCCAACTCAGCCCTAAGTGTTTTAATTGGTTTAGATTTCTAATTTACCCTAGGTGTATAAGGGAAACCCTAGCCACGTTTTTGTGTTGCTCATATTGCGGTTTATGTGAATCTCTTGTGAGATCTTTGAGGAGGTTTCCTTCACATAAACTTAGGGTTTTCATGGAGAAAGTTTTTCTACACCTTGATGATCATTCCAGTTGCTGCCATAGAAGCTTAAAGAAAACACAAGCGGGTGTGCTTGTATTTGGTGGAGAATCCAAGAAAGAAGGAGTCCGTGGATTCGGAGCTTGCACGTGGTCGTGTCAGTAAGTTCTACTGGTGGTAGCAATAAGAAGTCGAGCGTGGGGGCTTGTAAGTCTTATTGTATGAACTTCGATTCTTTCAAGATAGTGGATTCACGTTTACCTTGAGGATAGCTAGGTTAAATCCTCCCCAAGTTTTTACCGGTTTGGTTTCCTAGGTGATCATATTTTTGTGTTATTTATATTTCCGCTGCTATACTTGATATGATTATTTGATTGTGCTAACCTAGATTAAATTAATTTGACTAAGTAACAACTTGGCTAAATTCCTAGGTTAATCAAATTGTGTTTTAAGGGGTCTAAAAACTAACAAAGTATACATAGACGCCATTGTGGTATATTTCTAAATATACTCTTAAATCATAATCTATCTAAACTTTGATTTTTTTTTTTCATAACATTTATTAATTTAAATCCACATGAATCTTAAATGTTATTATAATATATTTTGAAGAGTTTTCTATATATCATATAAATATGATAAAAATATTAATGCTTCCAAAATCCATAGAGTGCACTAATAATTAATTTCATGTATACTATTTGTTTAAAAATAAATTGTAAATTTTGAATAAGTGTTATATCAAGTTGCTTTCATTCACATTTAATGGGCGCCTTTTGTAAAATATAATAATATATTTTTTTGTCATAAAAGTACAAATTCGTTACATAAAGGAGCTCTTTTTATGGATATATATATATATATCATAGTGTACTTCAAAAATATTATTCAATATCATACACAAATTATATTTATGTATATGTTTATGTATTTTACATGCGTTGTGAATTTGTGCACACACACATATATACTAGCACTTACCAAAGTAAGGTTTAGAAACATAAAAGAGAACTAATTAATTATAGAAAAAAAATTTAAAAATAAAACTTTTTTTTGGTTTTAAGGTAAATAGAAATAATATAACATTTGGTAATATAACATTCGAGATGCCAACTGCAACATGTGCATATTGAATATTCAAGTGTCATTTATTCGTAAATTTTTTTGAAAATCAAACTTGAGCAAGGGGAGATAAAAAATTTACCTGGAAAAATTCTAATAAGGAGCTCGCTAAAACTATTAAAACTACTGCATAGTACAAGTAATAAAATTCATCCAACTATATTCTTACTAAAGCTCCTACATAATGTGGGAACAATATTGTATGGTCTTTTGTTGTAATACTTAAATAAATCAAAATAGTCAAATTTTCCTCTATTAATTGAATTTTTCGTTTTGAGAAAATCCTATTTCTTCTCATTTACTAGTTGAAGGCACTTTATAGATCATATAATGGGAACAAAAATATTCATTTTTCAAAAATCTATAAAGCGTACTTAAAATTAATTTCATTTATACTATTTAAAACAATTTTTTTGTTGTAAATTTCGTATAAGTGTTATGTCAAATTTCTTTTGTTCACATTCAATGTTGTTTTATAAAATATTAATAATATTTTTGCTTTATCTTAAAAAGTCTTATGCATTCTCCCATGCCTTAGTGATGTTATGTACATTAGCCCTCTGACTGTCAATGGCATTTGATGAAGTGCAAATCATCAGTCTTTGTAAGTGTGTCTAGATGGAGCCAAGTCCTTGTCCATGTCTCTGCAAATATGGTAAAATGGCTCCATTAAGGTGGTCACCAATGTGATGTCTACCACAACGTCTCCGATACCAAAGTCAGTATAAGGAAGCCTTTAGAGAATAACACAAAATATTAGAGTAACTATGAGTGCTTTTAGGTGTGTTTATGTACCTTGTGCTAGTGTTGTGAGGGATTTATATATGCCTCTATAGCTCTTAGCCGTTGTGGCTGTTATTATAGTTTTAATGCTTCTCTTGGTAACGCTTCATTATTAGTAATGTAGGCTTTGATGGGCCTCCAACGATCTGTACAACTAGTTTTGTAATCGTCTGAAGCATCATTGATTGCATTGAATAGCTTCCCTACCTTCATCAGTGACGTGGATGTATTGACGGAGATATTTGATTAGCTCGTCTGAGAGAGAAAGGTCGTCAGTCTTATTAGTTGCCCCGCAGGCTTTGTGGTCGTCTCTGTAGAGATGATCACTAAGAGGCGAAAGGTTTTTTTTTTTTTTCCCAGTTTTCTGTGCTTAGCTTTATAAACTTCCTTTCTCCTCTTTCTTCTTCACTTTTCACTTTCCCTTTTGCTCTGTCCTTCAGAGTTGCCATTGCTATTCTATGCTTCTGAGCTACCATTGCCGCTTGTGCTTCCGAGTTACCATTACCGCTTGTGCTTCTGAGTTACCTATCTGTGAATCCCTACATTTTTGCTAGCACTTTTGAGGTATGGTTTCTTCCTCCCTCTTCTTTTTTCAAGTAGATAACTTTGTAGAAATTTCTGATTTTTCTTTTTTCTTTTTCTGTGTTTTTGGTCTTTCTAGGATTTTGCCTTTCCTTTCTGAGTTCTATGCTTAGTAGCTCTGAGGTTAGGGCATTTTGTCCCTCTATTTCTTTCCTTTTTGCACATTTAGGGGCTTCCTTGGGGACCTCTTGTAATTCCTGTTCCTTAGTGGGGGACTTTGTAGAAGGGGAGAGTAGTCTAGGTTTAGCAATAGCAGATTTTCTTCCTTTGTTGTGTCAATCTGTTGATTGATTTGGGAACTTAGTGAGCGATTGGAAAGCCTTGTATGAGGTGAGATCGAGCGAACTTGAGACTGGGTTGTCATCTAGTGACGACCCCGTGGAAGGGGATACCACTGTCTCTACCCCTCAAGAGGTTAGGGCTTTTCATGCCCTTGAAGAGGTCTGTGGTCTAGACGGCGAGACACTTTCTAGGTTTAAGGATAGATTATAGTTCGTAGATAAGGTTAGGGTTTTTCTACCCTATGAGGAGGAATGGGTTTGCCACTTCTTTCTTGGGGAGGTATGCTTCTACGAGGCTGCCTTCCTGTGTGGACTTAGATTCCCCGTCCACCCATTTATTATGGAGCTTTTAGGCCATTTTGGTATTGCTCTTGGGCAACTTATGCCCAATTCATGGAGGATAGTGGTAAGCTGTATGGGGATATGGCTGGCTGCAACGAACGGAGACATGATTAAAGTGGGTGAGCTCGTCTACCTGTACCGTTTAAAGGAGTCTAAGGAGCATGGGTATTATGAGCTGGTGCCTTGGGAGAAGAGGACCAGGATCGTCCGGGACCTGCCTTCGTCATTCAGATACTAGAAGTCCTGGTTCTTTTTTGTGCCCGGGGATGATTGGGAGATTCCTTTTAACGAGGTTTGGGGTGATCTCCCAAGGTTGCTCCGTCGGTGGAGAACCCTAAACTTAGGTGCATCATTATTTCTTCTAGTCCCTTAATTTTCATCGTGTTTATTTTATCGTCACTAACTCCTTTGCTTATTGTCTTGTGCAGTTAAGAGACGGCTTAAGCTTAAAAGCAGGTACAAGGAACATGTTGAGAAGGCCACTGAGTATGCGAAGACGATCGAGGATTTTGACGATCTCATGGACCCGTGAACTCTTGCCTTTTATTGCTTTGGTCCAGAACCGTCTACCTTTGTCCTGCGAAATATAGAGATTGAGGAAAAAAAAGAGTAAGCGTTAAGCTTGTCTATGTTGATCCTTTCCTTTTCCTTCTCCTTTTTTATTTTTATTTTTATTTTTTATTTTAACGAGTGTTTTCCTCTTGCAGGAATGACGATGAAGCTTAACCAAGGAATGTACGCGTAAATGAGGGGTAAGAGAAACGAGCCCCTCTCTAGCATCGAGAAGAAGACAATGCAGGTCGTGAAGAATGGTGTCTCTATCAACCCTCCTATCTCCGTCACTAAGCCCTCAAGGACGGCCTCCCCGGTTACCTTAATAGAAGAAATCACTCATATCCAGAAGAGACCCTGGGTGGAAGACAAAGGAAATGAGAAGGTTGATTCTAGGTCGTCCTCTGTTTTTGATGATGTTGGCCTTGCATTGTCAAGGGCACATGAGTCTTTTTCTACTGAGGAGCTGAGGGTCTTCTCGAGGGTGCCTTCTCACGAGATTGTGGGTCATTACATCCACATACTCGTTCAAGTATTGTACTTATGCAATTTTACCTTTTTCTTTTTCTTTCTCCTTTTGTGTCGTCCCTAATGTTGGATTCGATTTTCAGGTATTGGGGGAAAGTCTTCACATTACTTCTAAGTACTTTACTCACAAAGAAAAAATTACCTTGGCAGTATCTAGGGTGGAGGCTTTGGAGGTAGAAAATTCCAAGATGTAGAAAGATTTAACTGTTCTTAGGGACGAGGCCAATACCATCAAAGAGAAGGCCAAGTCTTTGGGGGACAACCTCAGAGCGAAGAGGCAGCTTACATTGGAGAAGGATGAATAGCTCCTAGCTGCTAAAGAGTAGCTGAAGACCATTACTGCTAAGGCCGTTAAGGCTTTCCAGCAAATCAAGGAGTACAACGCTGTGCTCTTCAGTTGGTATTACAAGGGTTTTGAGCTCCTTTGTCGGTACCTAGTCAAACATCCTTTTGGAGTAGACCTTGAGAATCTGGACATAAAGGTGGTCGACTAGGAAATGGTGGCGGACAAGGCCTCACAATCCACTGCTTCTGCTGAGGCTGCTCTCGAGGATACTCCTCTGCCTCCTCCAGATGGTGACGATGCAGCTGCTGCCTGAACCTGTCTTATGTTCATCTATTTTTTTTTTCTTTATATATATTTTTTGTTGCCTAGTGTGTTTTGGGTTTTTTTATTCTACTTTCAGAACAATATTTCTAATTTAAGAACAAAGTTTTTAGCCTAGTGTTTATGGGCTTTTAATTTTAATGTGAAAACAATGGTGGCTGCCCATTGTTTTTGGGCCTTTAATTATATTCGTGATTGTATACTTACTTGTTTGTACTCTTGTTTTTGTGTGAACTCTATTTGCCTCATTCCTTTAGTTACTCCTTCTGCGTTAGTACCTTGTACTTGGCCATTCCTTGTGATTTACCCTCATTTAAGGGATTTTGTTATTCATTGCCTTCGTCAGTAACTTACATCCGTCTAGGCGGAGTCATGTTACTTGGCAATTTTTCTTTTTGTGACTTGCACCCATTTAAGGGATTTTGTCATTCTTTGGGTTCATTGGTAACTTACATTCGTCTAAGCGGAATCTTGTTACTTGGCCATTTTTATTTTTGTGACTTACACCCATTTAAGGGATTTTGTCATTCTTTGGCTTCGTTAGTAACTTATATCCGTCTAGGCGGAATCTTGTTACTTGGCCATTTTTATTTTTGTGACTTACACCCATTTAAGGGATTTTGTCATTCTTTGGATTTGTCAGTAACTTACATCCATCTAGGCGGAATCTTGTTACTTAGCCATTCTTTTTTTTTTTTTTTGGCTTTTAAGCTGCTAGGTTTTCTTGCATTGAATCATTGGCTGAATAGTTCTTTTATTGCTTTTCAAAAATGAATATAATTGTTTGTTACATCTATTGGTGGTGCATCTTCAAGTGCTCGATGTTTCATGGTCGTGGAAGTCTCTGCCCATCTGAGGTCTCCAGGTGATAACTGCCTTGTCTGGAGTAATGGATGACTCGGTAGGGTCCTTCCTAGGTTGGGGCAAGTTTCCCTTGGGTAGGGTCTTTGGTTGCCAGAGTGACTTTGCATAGGACGAAGTCCGCTATGTCAAGTCGTCTGAGCTTCACTCTCCTGTTGTAGTACTCGGCCATCTTTTGCTGGTATCTCGTCATCTTGTTAGAAGCTTCTTCTCTAACTTCGTCCAGGCAATCTAGGTTGACTCTTAGTTGATCGTCGTTGCTATCCTCGTGGAACATCTCTCGTCTGATACTGCTCATTCCAACTTTAACTGGGATTATTGCCTCAGTGTCATAAGTGAGTCTGAAGGGGGTTTCTCCTGTCAGGGTTCTTGCTGTAGTCTTGTAAGCCCACAAGACATTGGGCAATTCTTCTGGCCAGCCCCCTTAGCGTCATCCAACCTGGCTTTGATAATCTTTAGTAGTGTTTGATTAGTCACCTCTGTCTGTCTGTTTTGCTTGTGGCTATCCCGGGGATGAGAACTGGTTCTTGATCCCTAGACTTGAACAAAAATCCATGAAGCCTTGACTGTCGAACTGCCGCCAATTATCTGATATGATCATCCGTGGAATTCCGAATCTGCAAATTATGTTCTTCCATACAAAGTTTTGGATTCTTGCTTCAGTTATAGTTACTAATGCCTCCGCTTCAACCCATTTTGTGAAGTAATCAATAGCGATTAGTAGGAACTTTACCTGTCCTTTACCTTGGGGCAATGGGCCAACGATGTCGGTTCCCTATTGTGCAAATGGCCAAGGGGAGGCTATCATCATTAGTCTCTTAGATGGAAGGCATTGGACATTCCTAAACCTTTGGCACTTGTCACATTTCTTGACGAAGCTCCCTTCTATTAGCATAGTAGGCCAGAAGTAACCTATTCTGACAACTTTACTTATCAAGGATCTGGGGCCTGCATGGTCTCCGCAAACCCTTTCATGAATCTCTTCCAGATTATACTTGGCTTCCTTTTCATCTACGCACTTCAAGTAAGGCATGAAAAAGCCTCTCTTGTACAAGGTATCATTCAGGATCATGAATTTGGCTGCTCTCTTCCTGACCTTCCTAGCTTCCTCAACGTCTTGTGGGAGGTGTCCATCTTGGAGGAAGGACATGATTGAGGTCATCCAGCTACTTGTACTTTGGATTGCAAATGTGGAGACTTCTTCAATGCTAGGGTGTTTCTGGACTTCCATCTCTAAGTCCATGTTCGTTGGTCTTTCTTTCGACGATGCTAGCTTCGCGATCTCATCTACTATCATGTTTTGGCTTCTTGGGATCTGCACGTATTCCACCCTGTCAAACTTTTGTGTTAAATGCTTCACCAACCTGAGGTATTTTCGCATTCTCTCCTCCTTTGCTTCATATTCCCCCTTTATTTGCCCTATTACCGGCTTAGAATCACTCTAAAGGAGCAAGTTTTTTTCTCCTAGTGCTTTTCCAACCCTTAGCCCCATCAATATTCCTTCGTACTCGACTTCATTATTGGTGGCCAGGAATTTTAGCTGGAATCCATATTTAAGCATTTCTCCGTCTAGGGTGATGATGATGATCCCTACTCCTCCCCTCTTTTGGGCTGACGAACCATCAGTTTGTATCATCCATCGTTCTGTCTCATCGATGGGGCTGTCCTCGTCTGGAAGAGTGAACTTGGCGATGAAGTTCACCAAAGCCTGCGCCTTAATGGCTGTCTTGAGGTGGTACTCAATGTTGAACTGGCTAAACTCGATTGCCCATTGAACCATTCTTCCTGTTGCCTCGGGCTTGTTCATGGACTTTTTGATGGGTTGGTCCATCATTTCCAAGATGGGGTTCACCTGAAAATAAGGCTGCAGCTTGCGTGAAGCTACTATTAGCATGAATGCAATCTTCTTAATCCTTGGGTACTTGGCTTCCACCCCTTGGAAAGCTTGGCTAACGTAGTAAACTGGGAGCTGTTTCCTGTCCTCTTCTCAAATTAAAGCTACGCTCATGGCTATGGCTGATACTGCTAGATACAAATATAGGTTTTCCCTTTCCTTGGACGTATTTAGGAATGGTGGATTGCTCAGCTAATGCTTGAGCTCTTGAAATGCTGCTTCACATTCGTCAGTCCAGGCAAAGGCTTGCTTCGATGTCTTGAAGAAGGGTAAGCATTTGTTCATCGCTTTAGAGATGAACCTGTTCAGTGCTTCTATCCTTCCTGTGAGCTTCTGGACTTCTTTGATGGTCTTTGGCGACTTCATGTCGAGTATGGCTCGCACCTTCTCCAGGTTTGCTTCTATTCCCCTTTGGGATACCATGAACCCCAAGAACTTCCCCGAGGCTACTCCAAAGGCACACTTATTGGGGTTTAATTTCATCTAGTACTATTTAAGTGTGGCAAATGCTTCTTCGAGATCGTCTAGATGAGCAAGCTCTTCTTTGCTCTTGACGAGCATGTCATCCACATTTACCTCCATATTTCTCCCTATCTGCTTGCTGAACATTTTATTCACTACCCTCTAGTAGGTTGCTTTTACATTTTTAAGTTTGAAGGGAATTACCTTATAGCAATAGAGTCCTTGGCTTGTGATGAAAGCAGTTTTCTCCTGGTCTTCTTCTGCCATTTTTATCTGATTGTAGCTCGAGAATGCATCCATAAATGTCAGTAGTTTATGCCCTGCTATAGAGTCCACTAATTGGTCTATCCTTGGCAGAGGGAAGCTGTCTTTTGGGCAAGTTTTGTTCAGGTCCGTGAAGTCCACGCACATTCTCCATTTCCCATTCACTTTCTTCACTAGGACGACATTGGCGAGCCAATCTGGGTAGTAAACCTCTTGAATAAAACCTACTGACAGCAGTTTGTTAACCTCGTCTGTAATTTCTTGATTCCATTCTGGAGCGAAGACCCGTCGTCTTTGATTTACAGGCTTTTTTTTGGGGTTTGCATTTAGCTTATGTTGGATGACCTTCATAGATATACCTGGCATGTCCTCGTGACTCCATGTAAAGACGTCTAGGTTCTCTTTAAGGAACTGGATGAGTCTCATCCTCTTCTCGGGACTTAATGTCGTTCCTACTCTGGTCGTCCTTGCTGTTTCTCCTTTAACCAGCTCCACTATCTTCAGGCCTCTACTTTATCTTCTTCCTTCTCCTCGATCATCCATGTATGGTTTTCTTTGGTAGCTAACACAGCCTGGTAGCATTCCGTAGCCAGTACTTGATCTCCTTTTACCTCGCCCACCCTGTTCTGTGTTGGAAACTTTACCTTCAAGCAGTAGGTAGACGTGGTTGCTTTCCAACGATTAAGCGTGGGTCTCCTGATGATCACATTGTAAGATGAAGGACAATCTACCACCAAGAAGTCCAATTGAAAAGTCAGCTGCCTCGGGTGAGTCCCCACTGTAATTGTCAGTGTTACTATGCCTTTGGGATACACCTTGTCTCCACTGAAGCTAACGAGGGGGGAGTCAAATGCACGAAACCTTCTTGGATCTAGCTTCAGTTACTGAAAAGCGAAGAGGTAGATGATGTTCGCAGAGCTGCCATTGTCCATGAGGATTCTCCTGGTACTAAATCCTTCTATCGTGAGCATTATGACCAGGGGGTTGTCATGAGGCTACTTCACTCCTTTAGCATCCTCTTCTGAGAAAAACATGTCACGGTTTGTCTGTCTTTGCTTAAATGGGGGCATTCTATGGACACTGTTTACCTGCCTTTGGCATGCTTTCTTGACGGATTTGAATGACCCACCTGTGGATAGGCCACTTATGATCGTTTTTATCTCCCTGATCACACTTGGCGAGTGCTAGGATATGTGATCCTTGTCACTAGGTGAAGATTCGTACTGGTTTTTGCCGTCATCTCTGAACCTACTAGATTCCCCCTTTTTCACATACTTCTACAGTTTCCCTTTCTGTATAAACTCTTCTATTTGCTCCTTTAGGTCCCTACAATCCTCTGTGTAGTGGCCGTGATCCTTGTGGAACTGGTAGTACTTTTTTTTGTCATGTATGTTGGGTGACGAATGTAATGGCCTTAGCCATTTGAGGTAGTGTTTATCCTTAATTTGTGCCAAAATTTTGTCAATAGGCATAACTAAAGGAGTGAATTTTACCGTTCGAGGAGTTTTTTCGTCTTTCCTCTTGCTCTCGTCACTAGTCTGACGGTCTGGGCCCTCCCTTTTTCGTCCTCTACGATTGTCTTCCTTCATTCCCTTATCTCTTGGCCTTTCCTCATCCTTTTTGGCGGCTAAAGCATCTTCAGCGTTCATGTACTTCTGCACCTTCAGAAGCATATCTGCCTTCGTGTTAGGAGGATTATTCACGAGTGAAACCACGAGCTCTTTGGACTTCAATCCCGCCTTGAAGGTCATCAACTGTACCTTGTCATTAGCTTCGTCCACCTCCAGAGTCTCCCGAGTAAAGCGTTTCACATATGACCTTAGGGTTTCTTTCTCCCCTTGTCTAATGGTGAGTAAATGGTCTACTAGCCTCTTCAGGCGTTGTCCCCTGACGAAGTGGCGTAAAAAGGCGTTGCTCAACTGCTCAAAGCTGTCGATGGACGATGTTGGTAATTTTGCGAACCATTCCTTTGTAGCTCCTTTGAGAGTGGTGGGGAAGGAACGACTCAGTATTTCAGCTGGAGGCTGTTGAAGGCCTAGTGTCATCTTGAAGGTGTTGAGGTGATCCTAAGAGTCCTTAAGTCCATCAAATGGCTCCAGGGCACAGGGCATTCCAAAACCACCGAGGTGAAGGGCGAATTTGTTGCCCTGACCATTCTATCCAAACTTTGGTTTGTTTTCCCTTTAATGGCGTTCCTCAACTCATCCATTTCCTTTCTCGTCTCCCGGAGAAGATCTGAATTTTGTTCATCTGGAGTAGTCGGTCCTCGATGGTCGCTCCTCCTATGGCTATCTTCCTCATCCTTTTGATTGGCTCTAGTCCGGTTCTCCTCTTGTTGAAGCTGTAGCCTTATTTCCTAATTTTGTCTGGTGAGCTTTTGAAGTTAGCCGCAAGAGCCTAGACTTGTAGAGCTAATGCTGCAGAATCCTGGTTAGACTCCATTTGAATATAGAAGCTAATTGGAAACTACGCTTTCGAACTTAAGTACGAAAATGTCGTTCCCATAGATGCTGCCAAACTAATGAAGTGCAAATCGGCAGTCTTTGTAAATGCATCCAGATGGAGCTGAGTCCTTGTCTGTGTCTCTACAAATATGGTAAAATGGCTCCCTTAAGGTGGTCACCAGTGTGGTGCTTTCCATAGCGTCTCTGATGCCAAGATCAGTATAAGGAAGCCTTTAAAGAATAACATAGAATATCAAAGTAACTATGAGTGCTTTTAGGTGTGTCTATGTACCTTGTGCTAGTGCTGTGAGGGGTTTCTATATGCCTCCACAACTCCTAGCCGTTGTGGCTGTTATTGTAGTTTTAATGCTTCTCTTGGTAATGCTTCATGCTCAGTAATGTAGGCTTTGATAGGCCTCCAACGGTCTGTACAGTTGGTTTTGTAACCGTTCAAGGCATCATTGATTGCATTGAATAGCTTCCCTACCTTCGTCAATAACGTGGATGTATTGACGGAGATATTTGATTAGCTTATCTAAGAGAGAAAGGTCGTCGGTCCTATCAGCATTTAGTGGTAAAGGCCTTTGACAGTCACTTTGGTTTAGGCATTAACACTTTAGTAATCATGCCTTGTGACGTTCAAAACGGACACATGGCTCAAAAAGGTGCTCCTAGCCGTTTTGGTGCCTCTTCGTTTCTTGCGTTTTGGTAGACAGACATTACTCCTCATAAATGTCATGTCCCTTCACTTAATTGTAGTTGAAGATTTAATTAGGGAATGTTTCTTCTTCAATCTTCATTCCTTTTGTATCTTTCTGATCTTTCTTCAAAACCTTAACCTCCACAAAAAAAAAAAAAAAATGTTAAACTCTTCCTCCAATGGCTCTAACTCCCCACAGCACTCCTTAAGCTCTTTTAAGAGTGATTCAAGTGAGAATAATCCTTCCCTACCACCAAGCCTCATGCATCCTCCTCTCCCATTTCCCATTCACCTACTGCCTCCTCAGGTCTTCATTCCTTTTGACTGGAGTGACGAGGAGGAGGAGAACTCTGAAGACCTTCGATTGATGGCTGAAGAGGAGGCTGAAGAGGCAGTAACTGTTGCATTCCTGCATTCAAGCTTAAAGTCCAACGCTTCAGGGCTCTCTGACTCCTAGGAGGCAAACTCTTCTGACAGCTTTTCTAAAGGCTCCTCTGATGGCTTTGACTTGGGGGATGATGAAGGCGAAGAGGAGGAAGAAGAGGATGATGAAGATGAGATGGAGTACTTGGCTCCAAATTATCCCCAAGAGGACTCTGGGGTTGACACAGTTGCCTATGCGTCGAGGTCTCCTTAAGTTGCTCATCGTTGAACCTGCTACTATTTCTATATCTTTTTTATTTTATTTTTTACTTTATTGTTGTTGTTTTCTTTATTTAGGTTTATTTTGTTTAGCCAATCTTTTGGCTTAAGTTGTAAAAAAAATTATCTTTCTTATTTTGGGTATAAATTTTTGTGTTCTTTTGTAATTAGAAAAAAGGTGATAGGCCATAAGTGCCAAATCATGTAAATCCCTCTTTTCTATTTGTAGAAAAAAAAAAAGCTTTTAGACACAAAAATATATAAAAGAAAGAAAGTTATTTATTATATGTTTATTGTCTTTCTTTAATGTTTTATTATATGTTTATTTTATCATATATCATATTCCTGCACAACACATAAGAATAAACATATAAGTTAATAAAATGTGAAATGCAATGAATTAAATCATACCTGTTAGTGAAGGGTTGCCCCCTTGGACTGTAAATGCGGCTTTCTTGATTTTAGCACCATTAACTGTCATTACTTGTCATAAATTCAGTTTCTTCCCATGCTGACACATGTCAATCTTGAAAAGATGTCTCCCTTTTTGAACCACTTTCTTTAGGAGGGAAAATACTAACTTCTCAAAGTATAAAAGGAAAAGCAAATATTTCCTTCCTTATTTTTCTCATTTTTCCCTTTTCTTCTTCTTCTCCTTTTTCAACTTGAAACCCAAAACTCTTCTCACAGATCAAACCATGGGTGTGAAATGCGGTCTTTAATTTAGCTCTGCCAAATTTGTAGAATTTTCTGCCTAAAAAGGTAACAAGCTCCTTCTAGGAGGAGATGAAAATCCTTCCATAGAAGAACAGTGGATCATCCCTCCCTTCTTTGAAGATTACCTATTTAATAAAAGTCTCGATTGAGACTAAACTCCTTGCTTTGAAGACCTTCCCTAAACAGCATGTAGGGAACTTGATGATCTCTTAACTGTGGATCTGGAACTGAAGCACATTCCAAGGCTTGGCACTTGCAGGGGAGATTTTGCTTCCACCATAGAAGTGGTTTTAAAATCTCACACTTTAGTTTCCAAAGGTTAGAGAAGCTTATCCTCCTTTCATGGATATCTTGTAGAGAGTAAAGCTTATGGAGACCATTCTTGTATTCTCTAATTTAGAGATCAACAAGGATAGTGAAAGCTTTCTTTCTCTTATGTACCACTGGAATTCTGTCACTCACACATTATTCACAAGGTGTCAAGAAATCTCTATATCTTTAGAAGATGTCTATGAGATATTGAGACTTCCCTTGTTCAGAGATGGTGAGGTGGTCAACATTTCTTTATCTCCTGATGAGTCTAAAGCTGTGAAGTTCCTTGAAGATGCGGTGAAGAAAACTCTAAAGAAACCAATTCTAAAAGTGGCAAGGAAAGGGAAAGCCCCTAGCAATGAAGTACTAGAAGATACTAGTGTTGGCAGAGATAAAGGCTCTAGAGCCAAATTCTAGGGGTGGATTAGATATTTTTGGAGGGAGTATGCTGATGGCGTGGATGAGGAAGCCAATGGAGACTCCTTGAAGGAAGTTACTAACTTTGTTGTTGGAGAAGGTAACTTTAGTTCCTATGAACCTAAAGCCTTTATTGCCTTTACTTTCTCGCCATTTGTTTGAGGGATATCCTCATGAAAAGATTATAAGTAGACATTTCCCTTTAGCGGTTAAACTAGCTAGAAACAATCTTTCCTCCTTTCCCCATATTTTCTAGGAGCTTTATGTTCTCACCTGAATCATTTTACCCTTGACTTGCAATGCTCTTGGGGTAGATTTCTAGTTAAAACTTTCATACCTATTGCTTTTTTACAAGTATGGTTGTGGGAACACTTTAGGAACTACGCTCTTATCCCTAGAGTGTTAAGATCTTATAAGACCAATCTGCCATCACCTTAAGGTTTGCCACGCTCTTGGTGTTGGAATAAAGTAGTAGTATCTTCCAATAGTTTCCTTAGTAAAGTGTTAGATGATCCAACTGACTGGACAGCTAGACCTTACTCTGCTTTGGAGGGTGGACTTCCTCCACTATTTACTTTCTTAGAAAGCGTCTCTGTTTTTTGTTACAAAGACACCCCTTGGTTCGAGGAAGAAATTTCTTTTGTTGCTTGTGCTTTTCCTTCTCATTTCCAGGCTCATTTTCAAGATGAGTATGAAACTCAAACCTACAACCCCCATAAGTTTGCCCGCCAACTTGGTTTTGACCAAGGCATTCTAGGACATCTTTCTACCTCAGCTTTGCCTGCTGTGGTGGCTTTTTTAGCCTTTAAAAAGGAAAATCTCATCAAGATTTTAGTATCAAACCCTGAGATCCCCTTCACTTCCCCCACTAGAAATGGACTGCCTTCACCCAGGTTCAAGTCATGGTGGTCCGACATTAGAGAACGTGTTAGGAATTTTGGGGAAAGTGGTGCCCAAAGAGTGGACGTTCCACCTGTCTTTCAGGGAGATTTGACTTTGAAGCCCTTTCCAAAAGCCAAACCTTTAAGCACTAATAAAAAGAAGAATGCAAAAACCCCTTCTAGTAGAAAGCCTAAGGTACATTCTTTTCTCTATAGTGATTGTTTCTTGTAACTTCTTCTTTTATCCCTAAACTCAAGTAACTTTTCTACTTTTCTTTATTTTTGACCTTTGACAGGTTACAGGCTCTATTCCTCAAGCTCACCCTAAAGCTAAGTCACTTCTTCAACCCTAGAGGTTTCTGTACAAGAAATGACTTCCAATGAAAAGTCAAAGTCTAACACTAAAAGGGAGGACTCAAATCAGATGTACACTGAAAATTCTCAAGAGAAAAAAGACTTAACAGAAGCTACTTCCAAGGAACAAGAGAGTGAAAGCGCTTTGAGAGTAGCTTGTTCTTTATTGCTCTCAAAATATCTTGAAACCATGAAAGATACCAACAAGTGAAGCCTGTCACTTAAAGGCTTTCTTTTACAACAAATTAGGTCTATCATATCCCAATTGCAGTCAAAGGGTAAAGGGGAGTGTCTGGCTCTCCCCTTGAAAATTTTCTTTCCACACTGAGTGAGGTTGAAAGCCTAAGTGTCAATGTTGACTAGTTAAAGAGTCGTGTCACTGCATTGAGGGACTTAAAGAAGGTAGGACCCTCTGTTCATACTTGCTTGTCCTCATTTTGTGAATTAAGAGTTAAAGAGAACTCGTGTATCAACAAAGCAAAGAAAGCAGAATCAGCACTACAAGTGCGTGTCGCTTCAATCACTTGGTCCAGGAATCAATCAACAGACTTCAAGTGGAATTTTCATCCCAGCAAGAAGCAAGTTCTGCCCTTCAAGCTCAAATAGAAGGTGTCACTGTAGAACACAGCTTTATATGAAAAGAGATCAAGAAGTTAGAAAGCGAGCTAGGAGCTCTGAGTGATCCAGACGTCTCCCTTGAAAATTTTAGATTTCTTACAAACATTCTTTAATTTTCAAGTTGTAATATTTTTGTGGTCTTGAAAGGCCATAGGGTTGTACTCTAACTTTACCATGCCTTATTTCACCAAACTATTCAAACTTTGCATGCATATTATGAACAACATCATAAAAAATAGTTGCATATAAGTCTTTGTTTATAATAGTATGGGTTTTGCAAAACATAAAATCATTTTTGACATGATGGCCATAAAAAATGTATTTTTACAAGATTAAGCATAATATTTCTTAAAGTGAGCTCCACTAATGGGGTTATATGCCTTTATACCTACTTGATCCTTTAGCCAATAATGTCCTGTTGCATGTGCTTCCTCTACTATGTATGGTTCTTCCCATTTTAGAGAAAACTTATGTTTAACAACTCCAGCCACTCCTCATACACGCGGAGTGATAGGCCATAAACTGAATGACCCCTTGTGATAGAAATTAATTAATTAATTAGCCAAGTTATTAATTAATCAATTTATCATGCAAACACGTGGTAGCACAAACAAATAAATTAATTATGTAGCGGAAAATAAATAACACAGTGATTTGTTTACGAATGGGGAAAACCTAACGGTAAAAACCCCATCGGGTGATTTTTAGGTCACCACTCCCAAAACTCCACTATTATCACAATAAATGGTTACAAGTAAAGGAATCCCAAGTACCTTACCAACCTATAGTTGAACCCTTACCCTAATACCCAATTGGACTTGTTCTGTAGTGACAGTTCCCCTTTTCGATGTACAGCTCCCAAGTATGTGACTAACTAGTTGCATGGATCCCAGTATGCGACTTCAAACACCAACTAAGAAGGTTGTTGGCTGCAAAGTTCTTTAGTTCATCCACATGAAGATAAAGAAGATGCTTAGTCACAAAACCCGACGGTGAAAATACACAGCAACTTCTTCAAGAGAAAGAGATGAATTAGGGCAAGAACTTCATCTCTGGTCACAATTTGCTTGAATAGAGTTTTGCTCAATGCTTGTGCAACTTGTGAACACTTTGATGGCCCTTAAACAATCCTTTTATATGTTTAGGGTAAGGAGAAAAGAAAGCCCAAACACATAATTATGGATCCCAAGAAAATCATATCAAAATTTTGAAATTCATAAACCTCGACAAATAGAAGGTGTCGAGTAGCTGTTGAGCACACGGGTATGAGACAACTTCTAAACCTTGACACATGCTAGCTGTCGAGTTTTAATGAATGTGCACTTTTTCAGCTTGTTTCTTAGACAGACTTGATGACTTTAACACTTGATCTTGAAACCTTGTTTCTTAAAGTATTAAAAACACCTAGAACTATCCAATTACAAGTAAAGGATTAGCCAATTACAATAAAAAACTTGACATATGTTCTTAACATGTAAACCACATATGTCCTAACAATCTTCCCCTTTAGTAATCCGTGACAAAACCATAACAAACAAATGAACATATGAGAGAAGTCATAAATCACTTAACTCATACTCACTTTGACAACCTATATTTCTGAAACACTTTAAACAAAACTCATCAAGGTATCTTAGTGTGAAACAAAAATAATAGATTGCATACAAGTAATAAGAAACATGTGTATAAAGGGAGAAAAGAAACAACACATGTAGATGTAGGTGAAAGAAACATACATCCACATATAGAGAAAAATGAGTACAATGTATGTGTAAAAACGGTCACAAGACCCGATGTACAAGAACAATGTATCTAAAAAAGAAGAAAAGAAAAGATACAATAATATCCTCACTACATCCCTCATATCAACAACGTCCCCCCTAACAAAATGGTCCTATACTAACTCCCCCTGAGAATGACAAAGGGTAAGAATGTCAAGTAGACATCTCATCGGTAGAGCTAGCATGTCCATCATCATCATCCGAAGCATCATCGTCATCACCGTCTTCAGCATCCTCGTCCTTAGAATCAGAAGCTATGGGAGAAGGTGGTGAAGGAGTAGCCTCAGAAGAAAATCTGCCCATGGTCGCCTGCCGCCTAGCAATACAGCCAACATGAACGTTCACCTGATACAACTCTGTGGAGAGTGTATCGAGGCGAGCATCCATGTGCTGTAGCTGCGCCATGATGTCACCGAACGTCACATCGCCCATAGCAGAGGAGGGAGCAGATGTGTTTGGAGCTGAACGAGATGGAGCTGAACGGGAGGGAGGATCAGCTGAATCCGACTGCCTTGACTGAAACTGCTCCTCACTATGTTTTACAGTAGCGGCATTTATGGGACACATGAAGGTGAAATGGTCGGACATGGGAAAAGGAACAGAAAAGTGGCGTAAGATCCTCGTGATAGCGGAAGGAAATATGAGTTTATCATGGGACGCCGAATATAAATGAACATCTATAATAGACAAAATGAAATGAGAAGGAAAATCTATAGTAAGATGCTCAAGAAGAGATAATAAAAACCTATCACAAGGCTCTGTGATGGAGTTGTAGTGAGAGAGTGGATACAAAACAATGGTCATCACCATGTTTATGAATTTAGGACCTTTAGCAAAAGGCCTACATGGTGTAAACTAACGCTCACCCTAAACAAAAGGGCGCTCACAGAAAGTAGCCATGAGCTCATCTTTGGACACAGTCCGCAGACGCTCACAACTAGGATAGTCAGGAAACTCTATCCTAGGGATCCGAAGCACATCCGCAACAAGTTGGGGTGTGACAGGA
The DNA here is from genome assembly GCA_035136125.1 of Quercus rubra. Classification (NCBI taxonomy): domain Eukaryota; kingdom Viridiplantae; phylum Streptophyta; class Magnoliopsida; order Fagales; family Fagaceae; genus Quercus; species Quercus rubra. Next base: position 42,724,147 of record CM068738.1, read on the forward strand.
ATATGTGTACCTTGAACGCGAGTAAAGAAAAAAGGTACTGAACGATCAATCCTGTGCATGTTAGAGTAAAACTCCTGGATAAGCACGAGAGGACAGGTGACCGGGACGTCAGTGCTAGCGAAGTCCACTAGTGTGACTGGGCGTTCTGATTGAACACCTCGTCTAGAAAAGTTCTCCGAGAATGCCTTGTGGGCATCATCATCATGGAACCGAAGAGAGAGAGGGGCAAAATCAGAAGACAAAGAGGCACTAGAATGAAGAGGGTTCTGGGCCGGAGTGAAAGAAAAGAACAATCAGAAAAGTCTCAAGCAATCAAATATATCAAGTATATTGAAAAGAGAGAATGTATGAATGGGAAATGCATGACATGTGACATGCAAAACAAATTGCATCATGGGCTCAGCCCAATCCAAACCTATCAGCACACAAACAGATTTCACACATCTAAATGCATGAAAATACTATTATAATGCATATGTAATGCAATGTATGAATTTTTAAGTTCATTTAAGCATAACCTAACCCAAAATTGCAATAATAACTCATTAATTTTGAAAAACCCCAAAAATTTTCAAAAACCCCAAAATCTTGCATTCAAAACATGAAATGCATGAAGAATGAGAGATTAGAAGCTTACCTAGAGAAGAAAATCTTAAAAAAGCTTGAAGAAACCTTGAGAAACAAGATTGGAGTAAGATGAGAGTGTTTGGGAGAGAAAAATGAGAAAGCAATCGAGAGAGAGATTGAAGAAAATGATAGGTGGATCGCACGAGGAGATTATATAGGCCCTTATTAAAGCTCGATAGATGCAGGTATTGAGAGGTATCGAGACAGCTATCAAGGAAGGTATTGTTAGGACATATGTGTTTCACATGTTAAGAACATATGTCATGATTTTATGTAATTGGCTTATCCTTTGACAAAATGCACTCTTCTTGTATTTGGATAGACTTAAGATGTGTTTAACTACTTCAAGAAACCATGTTTCAAGATCTAGTGTTGAAGCCTTCAATTTTGTTCAAGAAATCAAGCAAGGAGTGCAAAATCATTAAAGCTCGACGGCTGGTTAATACCTGCTCGACACCTCCTATCTGTCGAAGTTTAAGAATTTCAGATTTCAACTATGTTTTTCTTGGGATCTGTGAATCTGTCTATGGGTTATCTTTTCTTCTAACCTTGGACATATAAAAGGATTGTTTCAAGAGCTGTTAAACGGTACACAAGTTGCACAAGCATTGAGCAAACTTTGTTCAAGCAAATTGTGACCGGAGACAAAGTTCTTCACCTAGTTCATCTCTTTCTTGGAGAAGTTGTTGTGTATTTGCACCTTAGGGTTTTGTGACCAAGCATCTTCTTGATTTTCATCGTGTGGATGAATTGAAGAACTTTGCAGCTAACAATCTTTTCAGATTGGTGATTGAAGTCGCGTACTGGGATCCGCCCAATTGGTTAAGCAGTTATGATTGTGTGTGAGTTAAAGCGATTTTCTCGTATCTCAAATCGTCATAACATGTATTCACTTATGCAATCTTGCGATGTTTTTCACACACAACATGTAATATTCTTTGCTATTCTTGATACATGTGCAGATACAATGTGATTTGGCCATCACAAGTTTTACATGTGGTAATGTATGCTCACTAAACTATCGTGATTTATTTTTAAAATATAAAATTGGTTAGACTTGTTGTGTGTGTGTGTGTGTGTGTGTTTTGGAGATCCTTGTGCTCAAAATTTTTAAATTGAGAGACTATTTTGAGAGATTTTTGTGTTGATTGGATCATTGGTTGAGTTGTATGTTGGATTGCATTCATATCTATGTTTTTCACATCTCGAAAAACTTTCTTGAAAAGTTGGCTCGACACCTCCTCGACACCCTCGATACCTTGCTATCTGTCTAGCTTCTCAAGCAGTTTTTTTAAACGCAATCTCGACACCTTTTCGATACCTGGTGGATCAATCGAGAAAGCTCCTGCCTCCTTGATAGCTCCTCGACACCTGCTAGATCGATCGAGCTTCTGTTCTTGAATCTGACTCTTTGTTGCTCGATAGCTTCCTCAATACCTCAGCTATCGAAGACCAGATCATCGATACCTACCTCAACAAATCCCTCGATACCTAAATCCGTCGAGATTTACTAGCTGCCTATTTAAGGCCTCTGTGCGATCCAGAAATCATTTCTCTTCGATCTCTCTCTCAATACTTCTTTGTTTCTCTCCCAAAACACTCTCATCTTACTCCAACCTTGTTCCTCAAGGATTTTTCAAGCTTTTTCAAGTTTCTCCTTACTTGGTAAGCTCCTAATCCTTTCTCATTCATGCATTTCATGATTTAAAACCTAGGTTTTGGGGCTTTTGAAAATTTTTGAGGTTTTTCAAAATTGATGAACTTTCATTGAAATTTTGGGATGGGTTTTCACTTAAGTGTGTTTAAAACCTCATACATTGCATCACATTAGCATTATAATGATATTGTTATGCATTTAGATGTGTGCTATATGATTGTGTGCTGATAGGTTTGGATTGGGCTGAGCCCATGATGCATTTTCTTTTACATGTCACATGTTCATGCATTTTCCATGCATACGTACTTCTTTTCAATATACTTGATATATTTGAAACTGCTTGGGACTTTTCTAATTGTTTTTCCTTTCTCTCCCTATATTTCTGTTTACGTTAGTCGTGTTTATGGCACCTAAGCATAAATCCACTCCGACCCGGAACCCTCTTCATTATGGTGCCTCTTCGTCTTCTGATTCTGTTCCTTTCCCTCTTCGGTTCCGTGATGATGATGCCCACAAGGCACTTTCGGAGAACTTCTCTAGATGAGGCATTCATTCGGAACGCCAAGTCGTATTGTCGGACTTTGCCAACACTGACCTTCCCTCTGTCATTCACAGTAGGGGATGGGAGTCACTATGTGACGTCTCGGTCTCATGTCCTCTCGTGCTTATCCAGGAGTTCTACTCCAACATGCATGGGATAGATCGTTCAGTACCTCTCTTTTTCACTTGGGTTTGAGGTACGCACATTCCTATCACATCGCAGCTGGTTGCAGATGTGCTTCGTGTCCTTAGGATAGAGTTTCCTGACTATCCTAGTTATGAGCGTCTGAGGACAGTGTCCAGGGATAAGCTCATGTCTTCTTTTTGTGAGTGCCCTACTGCTTGGGGTGAGCGTCTTTTCACACCATGTCGACCTTTTGCTAAAGGTCTTAGATTTATGAACATAGTGATGACTTTTGTTTTACATCCTCTCTCTCACTATAACTCCATCACAGAGCCTCGTGCTCAATTTTTTATATCTTTTCTTGAGCATCTCACTATAGATTTTCCATCTCACTTCATTCTGTCTATTATAGATGTTCATTTGGATTCGGCGTCCCGTGATAAGCTCATCTTTCCTTCCGCTATCACGAGGATTCTATGCCATTTTTCCGTTCCTTTTCCCTCATCCAACCATTTTTCCATCATGTGTGCCATAGATTACGCTACCGTTAAACGTAGCGAGGCCCAGTTTCGGTCACGACAGACGGATTCAGCAGCACCCTCCTCTCGTTTTGCTTCTTCTCGGTCTACTCCATCTGCATTCGCTCCTTCCTTTTACGGTGATGTATCTTTAGGAGATGTCATGGCGCAACTGCAGCGCATGGATGCTCCCTTAGATACACTCTTTACAGAGTTATATTAGGTGAATGTTCGTGTTGGTCGTATTGCACGACGGCAAGCGGCTATGGGCAGCTTTGCACCTGAGCCTACTCCTGCACCACCTTATCCTGTTGCTTCCGATTCCGATGCTGATGATGATGATGATGATGGTGATAACGATGACGCTTCAGATGATGATGGAGATGCTAGCTCTATCGATGAGATGTCTATTTAACACTCTACCCTTTGTCACTCGTGACAAAAAGGGGGAGTAGTTTTGGATATGAGAGTAGTCACTCTTAGGGGGAGAGTTAGTTTTTGAGATCATTTTGTTAGGGGGAGTGTTGTTATTATTTTTTTTGAGGCATGTAGTGAGGATATTATGTATCTTTTCTTTTCTTTCTTTATTAGATACATTGTTCTTGTACATGAGGTCTTGTGACCATTTATAGACATACATTGTACTTATTTTCTCTTATATATTGTTGATGTATGTTTTTTCTTTCACCTACCCCTTCATGTGTTGTTTCTTTTCTCTCTTTATACACATGCTTCTTATTTATTTGTATGCAATCTATTATTTTTGTTTCACACAAAGATGCCTTGATGAGTTTTGTTTAAAGTGTTTTAGAAATACAAGTTGTCAAAGTCTACTTGCCATAAACTCTCTTCTTGCAAAGTTTTTCAAGAGTTTGTGTTAGGATAGATTTTATTGTATTCAACAAGTGAATATGAGTTGAGTGATTTATGACTTCTCTCATATGTTCATTTGTTTGTTGTGGTTTTGTCACGGATTGCTAAAAGGGGAGATTGTTAGGGCATATGTGTTTCACATGTTAAGAACATATGTCATGATTTTATGTAATTGGCTTATCCTTTGACAAAACGCACTCTTCTTGTATTTGGGTAGACTTAGGATGTGTTTAACTACTTCAAGTAACCACGTTTCAAGATCTAGTGTTGAAGCCTTCAAGTCTGTTCAAGAAATTAAGCAAGGAGTGCAAAATCATTAAAGCTTGACAGCTAGTCGATACCTGCTCGACACCTCCGTGAATCTTGGGATCCGTGAATCTGTCTCTAGGCTCTCTTTTCTCCTAACCATAGACATATAAAAGGATAGTTTCAAAAGCCGTCAAATAGTACACAAGTTGCACAAGCATTGAGCAAACTCTGTTCAAGCAAATTGTGACCGGAGACAAAGTTCTTGACTTAGTTCATCTCTTTCTTGAAGAAGTTGCTGTGTATTTACACCTTAAGGTTTTGTGACCAAGCATCTTCCTGATCGTCATTGTGTGGATGAATTGAAGAACTTTGCAGCCAACAATCTTTTCAAATTGGTGATTGAAGTCGCGTGCTGGGATCCGCGTAATTGGTTAGTCACGTACTTAGGAGTTATGCATCAGAAAGGGAAACTGTCACTACAAAACAAGTCCGATTGGGTATTGGGGTAAGGGTTCAACTGTAGGTTAGTAAGGTACTTGGGATTCCTTGCTTGTAACCGCTTGTTGTGATAATAGTGGAGTTTCGGGAGTGATGACCTGAAAATTACCTGGTGAGGTTTTTGCCGTTAGGTTTTTCCCCATTCGTAAACAAATCATCGTGTCATTTATTTTCCGTTGCAATTTTAGTTTGTTGGTGATTTGTTTGTGCTACCACACTTTGCAAGATAAATTGATTAATTAATAATTTGGCTAATTAATTAATTAATTCGTGTCACAAGGGGTCTTTCAGTTTGTGGCCTATTAGGTATCAAGGAAATGGTCGTCGACAGATATAGACAATCCATCAAATGCAAGAACGGAAGCTCGATCTATCCACTAACTGTCGAGAAGCTATCAAGGAGGTAGGAGCTTTCTCGATCGACCAAGTTGGACTTGTTCTGTAGTGACAGTTCCCCTTTTCGATGCACGGCTCCCAAGTACGTGACTAACTAGTTACAGGGATCCCAGTACACGACTTCAAACACTAACTAAGAAGATTGTTGGCTGCAAAGTTTTTCAGTTCATCCACACGATGAAGATCAAGAAGATGCTTGGTCGCAAAACCCTACGGTGCAAATACACAGCAACTTCTTCAAGAGAAAGAGATGAACTAGGGCAAGAACTTAGTCTTCGGTCACAATTTGCTTGAACAGAGTTTGCTCAATGCTTATGCAACTTGTGAACACTTTAACGGCCCTTAAAATAATCCTTTTATATGTTTAGGGTTAGGAGAAAAGAAAGCCCAAACACATAATCATGGATCCCAAGAAAATCAGATCAAAATTCTGAAATTCATAAACCTCGACAGATAGAAGGTGTTGAGCAGCTGTGAAGCAGGTGTCGAGCACACGGGCATGAGATAGCTTCTAAACCTTGACACATGCTAGCTGTCGAGCTAGTTATCTAGCTTTAATGAATGTGCACTTCTTCATCTTGTTTCTTGGACAGACTTGATGACTCCAACACTTGATTTTGAAATCTTGTTTCTTGAAGTATTAAAAACACCTAGAACTACCCAATTACAAGTAAAGTGTGTTTTGTCAAAGGATTAGCCAATTACAATAAAAAACTTGACATATGTTCTTAACATGTAAACCATATATGTCCTAACACGGGGAAACTTTCCAAACAAGTTCTCCCACTTGAAACTTTCTTTCTTTGACTTGGCCTTCATGCCTAGCCTTGATGTTAGCCTAGTAAAGGCGGTTATGAGAGGCAGCGTTGTTGTGCATTTCCTCCATAATTTCCAAAGTGTCTTCTCTAGGTATTCTTGCAATCTCTGCCAGTTTCATCATTGGCCTTACTAAATCTATTGGGATGATAGCCTCTATGCCATAGACTAAAGAAAAGGGTGAAGCTCCTGTAGCTTGTGATTTGGCTGTTCTTTAAGCCCATAGAACTGTAGAAAGCTCCTCCTTCCACCCCTTTCCATTCTCCTTATTCATTTTCCCAATATCTTCAACAATCTTTTGTTGTAGGCTTCAACTTGACCATTTCCTTTGGGATAATAAGGTATGAATGTCGTGTGAGAAATGGAGTACCAATCTGTTAAATGGCACACATCCTTATTCAGGAATGGCGTATCGTTGTCATAAATAATTTTGTTAGGTACCCCAAAATGACCTATTATATTCTCCCTTAAGAAATTAGCCACTAAGCTACTTGTTGCCTTCTTTAGAGCCATAATTTCTACCCACTTGGCAAATAGCTCAGTGGCTACCAGTATCCATGTACATCCTTCAGAGTGGGGGAGGAGGGGTTTATAGGTCCTATAAAATCCAACCCCCAGCTGTGGAATGGATATGGAGCCATAGTTGGATAAAGACTTTGATTGCTGGTGTGTATTTCATCTCTTTGCCTTTGGCATTCTTGACACTTCCTTGCAAAGTCTTGAGCATCCCTTTGCATTGTGGGCTAGTAATATCCCTAGTGCAAAGCCGTTTGCAATAGCTTTCTCCTACTTGGGTGTCCTACTGGTTCTCCTTCGTGTAAATCTGAAAGAACCCCATTAACTTCTTTTGTAGGAATACATACCATCCATCTCCCTTGGAAAATTCTCTTGAACAATTTCTTGTCTACCACTTTAAACCTGGTTACATATTTTTTCAACTTCTCTCTTTGTACACATATTTTTTCAATTTCTCATCTACCACTTGCAAAAGTATCTTAAATATGGATCTTGCAAGTATTCTTTCAGCAACTCGCCATTAAGCACTTCTGCTTAATCTGGAGGAATAACAGAAGAAGTTTTACAACTCCGTTGTTCTTCCTTAGCATCACTGGCCATTTCTGGCCAAAAGATCCCTATCCTTTGCAATCTTTTGTAGAGGCTGACATCAAGATTTACACCACAAATATCATAGTGCAATCTATGCAACAATGTCAATCCCTCTTGCCTTGAAACACATTTCATCAGTAAACCTTCTGCTTCCATGAGAAACCAATCTCCATTGATCTTGAGGAAGTCTTTCATGTTTGCTGGTAACTCTGACCCAACATACTTCCCCTAAGCCATTACCTTTAATAAGTCCTCTCACTAATCTTAAGGGAAACATAGTTCATCTTGAGCTAACCCAGGCTGCTTCCCAATTTAGAGTGTCATCCTTTCTTTCTTTAGTTCAGACTTGGTGGTTAGAGTAGATAACGAGTCAGCAAGCTTGTTCTCACCCTTGTTAACCACTTTGTACTCTATGAAAGTAAAGTGTTCCATGACTTTTTGCACCACAACTCTGTAAGCAGCCTAACTAGGATTCTTCAGTCCATAAATTCCCTCAACCTATTTTATCACCAACTCAGAGTCACCAAATACCTTCAACCTTTTTATGCCTAACCTTCTGGCAACCTTCAGCCCTACCAACAAGGATTCATATTCTACTTCATTGTTAGAACAAGGGAAATGTAGTTTATAGGCAAACATATGCTTTTCCCCTAGTGACTTTAAGACTACAACCTCTTCCTCGAACTGTAGATGACCCATCAAAATACATCAACCACTCTTGTTCCTTAGCCACTACATGGCCTTTGATGGTGGTTGGCCGTATGCATTCGATATTAAGCCATGATGTCAGGATGGCCCATTATGCCATTTTTCTTGATAACTAAGATCATGTCAAAAAATACTTCATAGGATTACTTTTAGTCATTAGCTGCACACGATGTCCTAGAAAGCAATGATTGAACTTCATCATAGTAAAAGCTAAAGACAAATATACTTTCTTAGTAGTTAAGTATCTTAGCTCTGGTCCCTTTATAAGCCTGTTTATATAGTACACTAGCTTCTTTACCCCTTCCTGCTCCTAAGATAACAATGCTCCCAGGGATTGCTCCGTGTTTGCTATGTACAATAGCAAGGGCTCCCAGGTACAAGGGCCACCATGGTGTGGGGATCCACCAATATCATCTAAATCTTCTTAAATGCTTTCTAGCATTGATCACACCATATAAAAGTTACTCCTTTCCTTGTATGCTCCATGAGAGGCTTTAAGATCTTGGCTAAGCCTGGAATGAATCTCCTCAAATAAGAAACCTTTCCCACAAAGCTACTCAACTCCTTTAGAGTTGTAGAAGGACTAAGAGTAGTTATTACTTCAGCCTTTGTAAGGTCCAAATCAATCCCCCTGTGATGAATAAGGAATCCTAAGAACTTCCCTGAAGAGATCCCAAAGGCACACTTAAAATGATTCATCTTCAAACTATGCTCTCTACATATTTCAAAGACTTGTCTTAGGTGCACCAAATGCTCAAAAGGATTCTTCGTTTTTACTACAAGGTCAATAACGTAATCTTCTACCTGCTTATGCATGGTTCTTTAGTACATTGTACTAGCATTCTTTAGTCCAAAAGGCATTACCCTATAGAAGACGTTCCCAAAAGGTGTCTTGAAAGCAGTTTTCAAAGCATCTGCTTGGTCCATAAGGATTTGATTATACCCATTATAGCCATCCATAAAAGAGAAACGCTCGTGATTAGCCACTGCATCTACCAGAATATCAACATTATGAAATGGGAATTCATCTTTTGGGCAGGCTTTATTGAGATCCCAAAAATCTACACAAGCTCTTATTTGACCATTTTTCTTCTTTACAAGAATTGTGTTAGCTAACCAGCTTGGGCATTCAATCTCCTCAATGAATCTTGCCTTTAAAAGCTTTTGCACTTCAAGCTTTATCTTTTCCTCCACATCTAAATGATATTTCCTTGGTGCCTGTTTCACAGGTTTAGCATTCGGATCCACCTTTAGCTTGTGCACCACCTTTAGCATTTCTTGATAGCTCTGAGCAAAAACATCCTTGTACTCTTTCAACAAAGCTACCATCTTTCCTCTCTTCTTTTCGAACAAATTCTTGCTAATCTTTACCATTTTCTCATCTTCTTCACCTCACCCAGGTTGACCTTAACAAGTTCTTCTTTGATAGGCCAAAAACGAGTTGTCCCCTTCTGATGAATTAATTAATTAATTAGCCAAGTTTATTAATTAAATAAATTAACATGCAAAAGCGTGGTAGTACAAACAAATCACCAATTAAACTAATTATGCAACGGAAAATAAATTGACATGGTGATTTGTTTACGAAGGGGGAAAACCAACACGACAAAAACCCCACCGAGTGATTTTAAAGTCACCATTCCCGAAATTCCACTATTATCACAACAAGCGGTTACAAGTAAAGGAATCCCAGTACCTTATACCAACCTACAGCTGAACCTTTACCCCAATACCAAATTGGACTTGTTCTGTAGTGATAATTTCTACTTTTGATGCACGGCTCCTAGTATGTGACTAATCAATTGCGTGGATCCCAATACACGACTTCAATCACCAACTAGAAAGGTTGTTGGCTACAAAGTTCTTCAGTTCATCCATGATGAAGATCTAGAAGATGCTTGGTCACAAAATCCTACGGTGCACAAACACAGCAACTTCTTCACAAGAACACTGAACTAGGGCAAATTTTGTCTCTGGTGACAATTTGCTTGAACAAACTGTTGTGAAATTTTAAAATACTCACAAGTGTACGAACCGTATTGAAATATAATTGGACAAGAACGAGGTCGAACCCACTGGGACTTGAATGAACGTAGGAAAATTAATTAAACCTTAACCAAATTAATCCTAATCTAGTATAATGAAAATTGGTTTTTCTGAGATTAAATAAACTAAGCAAATAACTAAACTAAGTAAATAATAAAATTAAGCAGATAGTTAAACTAAGCAAAAGATATAAAGCAATAAAAAGATGTAAACAATCAAGGGAAAGGAATTAAAGTTTTGGAATCCGCCTTGTAAGTCATATTAGCATATATTTATGATCCTCAATTTTTCCCAACTCACTACATGATAATCTAAAAATCAATCTTGCTATCATGGAAAATATCATCATTAAAACTTATGTTTAAAAATCTAAAGCGTGTTCTTCTTCACTTATTAAGTATAAAATTAAATCATCAATTGTATCTGTAGCCAAACAAATCACAAGATATATCCAATTCAAAAATCAAATCATAAATTGTATCCATTGACAAACATATCACAAGCGATATCCAATTTTATAATCAAGAATTAATAAACCAAGCATTCAATTAATTAAGACAAATCCTAAATCATGAGAAAAACATGATTGAACTCATATCTAGAATCCCATCTTAGTCAATTAATATGAAGCAAGAACAATTTAAATCGTTAAAGAACAACTATTGTGGGAAAAATCAAATCACATAAATATTACTAATAATCCTTAACAAGGTTTCATCCTCAACCCTAATTATAAATTTAGCTACTCATGGTAATTGAAATAAAATACAAGAATAAAATACTAAACATTAAACTAGACAAGTAAAATAGAGAAAGAAATAGTCACAGTGCTAGAGAAAAGCCATAGACAAAAAAAACACTTTCTGCTCCTGCTTGTGCTCAAGTCCTAGCCATCCCCCTATTTTTCTGATTTGCTCCTATTCATATATCACACAAAGTCTGACCTATACTACTTAAAAAAGAAAAGCTGCCTGACACATTCCTAGTACAAGTTGGACAAGGACTTTCTTTATTATTAGTTGTAGGCCACACGTCCAGGACATTAGATTTGGGCCTCACTTCTCATTCTCTAACTTTCAATCTTTCTTTTCTTTTATTCTTTCTACACATCACGCCTGGATTGGGCTTTCTTTCATTCTTCCCTTTTCTTTTTCTTTACTTCACTGGATCTCTTCAAGGTTTGGCTTGACTTTAGGCCCATCTTGTAGCATTTAACTTCCACGTGAATTGCTTCTTCAATGACTATTCTGTTCCTTCTCTTTCATTAATTCCCTTTATCATGTAAAACCTTTATCACCTATAAAACAAGGATTCTTTATAATCAGTCATGAGATAGCTTAAAAGTATGGCCAAACATGCAAATATGAGAGTATTTTATTATAAAAATTTCATGCACATCAAATACCCCTAAACCTATATTCTGCTAGTCCTTGAGCAAAACAGATAAAGAGTAAAACAAAACAAAGAAATCAAAAACAAATAAAAAGGAAATCCTAACTAATCCGCTTTCATAGGAAATTTCGATTGCATTTAGCGTATGCAACAAGCCTTTAAACCCCTAGCTTACACTAGTGGACGAGTTGTAGTCTCGTGAGGGTTTGCAGGGAATATACCCACAAAATTCTGAGAATGAATACTAAAATAAACAAAACAAAGAAAAAAAAAAAAAAAAAAATTCAATTGCCTTTTGTAAAGAGGATTAGTTCAAATTCAAAAACACAACAAATGCTAAAGAAATTTCTTATGCCATCAAAACTCAATGTAAGTGAAAAGTAGTAGCCAACCCAAACATACTCTTAGTTTTAGAATAAACTTGACTCGACTCTCTATTTGAAAGTATGCTTCAACTCAAATCTTTCCGGTATTATCACTCAACAAATGAAATCACTCTGAAATGGGATGTAATACTCTCAACAATATATGTGAGTGGAATATTGTAAGAAAAATCAAACACCTCACATATAAATCACATGAAAAAAATGCTTAACCTAGAATGAACAAGTAGTCTCATGAAAGGATGACAAAAAGAATTTATACCACACTTTTTATTCAGTCATATCAATATCTAAACTACACAATCTTCAAAATCAAATAAGGACTTTATTAGGACGTAATGTAGGGTAAAAGCAAAGGGAATGAAATAAAAATGGGTAAAGGTAAATATAAGAAGTGTTTTCAAGATTTGTTAGAATGTCAACTCTTTTTGGAATTTCCATTCAACATTTTTTTTTTTTGAACTCTTCTTATTCAAAGCAGTACTCCTTCCTTACATTTCACTTCTCAAAATTTGATGAGAACCCTTTTTATTTTCTTCTTTTTGACACTTTTCCTTTTCTTTTTTTTTTCTTTTTATTCTTTTTTCTTTCTTCTTTGAATTCTTGCACAAACCACCACATCGAAACAAACTAATCAAATTCCATCTTGAAGCACTATGGATAAGGGCTTTAAGAAAGAAAAGCTAATTAAAAGGCTCAACAGGATGACTAGCGATAATGTATTAAGAAAGAAAAAGCAAAACACATATATGGCTCAAAGTAGACAAAAATGGCCTAATCTCATCTCTCAAAGACTAGTATAGTTCATTCAACATCAATGACTTCAAAATATTCAAGTGTGGCATAAAATCATTTTTTTTTCTTGGCCAAAAAGAAAGAACAATGAAACTATAACAAGGGAAATATATTGTGCACTTCCAAATGTACTTTAAGATTAGAAACAATAAATAACCCTCAAAAAATAATGATTGGCTCAAAACTCACAGGGGTTACAGTCTCCACATTGTTATCTTCAAGATTTTCTAATCATTTTTATCCTTCAACAATAAGTTATGTCTGAGTGCCTACGTGCATGTGCAATGAATTGAGCATGAAAGCAATGAAATTCTTTAAGCAAGAGTAGTATAACGAACTCAAAACATAAACCTCAAGCTAGGCAAAAGATTTTTTTTTTTTTTTTTTTTAACACAACTAAACAAAACAAAACAAAAAGATAGAAATCTATATACATCCCCCCCGAACCTAAACCAAACATTGTCCTCAATGTTAAAAATGATACTCTCAAATATATGTCTTGAATGAAAAGAGAACAAAATATGAATATGCAACATGAGAACCAAGTAGAGACAAGTAAGGTATTGAGAAGGAGGAGACGCACCTTGATCAAGCTGATTGTTATAAATTTTAATTTCTATCAAATATCAGCTAGAACAAAAGCAAATAAAACTAAACAAGAAAATAAACACAAAGTCTAATCTAGAAGTAGAAAATAAACAAGAGAAAAAGAATAAAAAAATTCAAACCTGATAAGCACAACTGGGATCAATCCTGATAAACAGGATCATCCAAGAGGACTTCTTCAACTTCTAGAGGCTCAAGTTCTAAAAATGGTTTCAAACGTTGTCCATTAACTTTAAACATATCACCATTTTTAGGATTCTCAATCTCAATAGCACCATGAGGATAAAAAGTGTGAACTATAGATGGACTAGTCCATCAAGATCGTAACTTACCTGGGAAGAGATGCAAACAAGAATTATAAAGAAGAACTTTTTGACCAGGTTCAAATGATTTTCTCAAGATATTTTTATCATAAACCCTTTTCATTCGATCCTTATACGATTTGGCACAATTGTATGCATCATTGCGAATTTCCTCCATCTCATTGATTTGGAGTTTCCTTTCAGCACCTACTTTGTCAAGATCAAAATTTAACCGCCTAATAGCCCAACAAGCTCTATGCTCTAACTCAACAGGGAGGTGACAAGCCTTACCATACACAATTCGATAGGGAGACATTCCAATGGGAGTCTTAAAAGTTGTACGGTATGCCCACAATGCATCATTGAGTCTCCAATATTCTCTTGATTTCCCTATTAGATATCTCTACTTGACCACTTGTTTGTGGGTGATAAGGTGTTGCAACCTTATGAGTGATGCCATATTTCTTCATCAGTTGCTCAAAAAATCTATTGCAAAAGTGCTTTCCTCCATCACTAATAATGGCACGTGGTGTACCAAACCGTGCAAACACATTCTCTCTCAAAAACTTGACTACAACCTTGTGATCATTAGTTCTACATGCAATGGCCTCAACCCACTTAGAAACATAATCAATAGCAATAAGGATGTATAAGTTACCAAAAGAATTAGGAAAAGGACCTATGAAATCAATACCCCAAACATCAAATACCTCAACAATCAAAATAGGGTTCAATGGCATCATATTTCTTTTTCCAATACTCCCCAACTTTTGGCATCTCTCACAGGCTGAACAATATGCATGGGAATCATGAAAAATGGAAGGCCAATAAAATCCACATTGCAAAATCTTGGCAGCAGTCTTTCTTGAACTAAAGTGGCCTCTACAAGCATGATCATGACAGAAGGATATAACATTTTTTTGGTCATGCTTAGATATGCATCTCCTAATTATTTAATCAGAACAGTACTTAAACAAGTATGGATCATCCCAAAAGAAATACTTAACCTCAACCAAAAATTTAGACCTATCTTGTTTAGTCCAATGCGAAGGCATTTGATTAGTGACAAGATAGTTTGTAATATCAGCATACCAAGGTCTCTGAGATACATGCAACAACTGTTCATCAGGGAAAGATTCAAGAATTGGTAAATTGTCATCAATGTGCTCAATGATTAACCTAGACAAATGGTCAGCTACTACATTTTCGGTTCCCTTCTTGTTTCGAATCTTAAGATCAAATTCTTGTAACAATAAAATCCATTAGATAAGTCGAGCTTTAGCATCATTTTTGGAGAAAAGATACTTCAGTGCAGCATGATGCAAATAAATTAAGACCTTAAACCCCAACAAATAGGGCCTAAATTTATCCAAGGCAAAAACAATTGCTAACAACTCCTTTTCTGTTGTAGAGTAGTTCATCTGAGCATCATTTAGAGTCTTGCTAGCATAATAAATCACATGAGGAACCTTTCCAACCTGCTATCCTAAAACAGCACCAATTGCATCATCAGAGGCATCACACATAATCTCAAAAGGCACTTTCCAATTAGGTGGTTGAATGATAGGTGTAGAAGTCAGCTCAGTTTTTAGTCTCTTAAATGCATGGAGACACTCATCATCAAACACAAATGGGGCATCTTTGGCAAGTAAATTGCATAAAAGCCTTGAGATTTTCTAAAATCCTTGATGAACCTTCGATAGAATCCTGCATGACCCAAAAATGATCTAATTTCCTTAACAGATCGAGGAGGTGGAAGATTAGAAATCAAACCTATTTTGGCCTTGTCAACCTCAATACCATTTTCTAATATGACATGCCCAAGAACAATTCCCTTTCTCACCATAAAATGACATTTCTCCCAATTAAGAATAAGATTCTTCTCCTTACACCGCACTAACACTAAGGATAGGTGGTGCAAACATTCTTCAAAAGTGGACCCAAATACTGAAAAGTCATCCATAAATACCTCTAAAAATTGTCCCACCATATCAAAAAAAAATTCTAATCATGCACCTCTGAAATGTACTAGGAGCATTACATAAACCAAATGGCATGCGACGGTAGGCAAATGTCCTAAAGGGGCATGTGAAGGTTGTCTTTTCTTCATCTTCTGGTGCAATGGGAATTTGATTGTATCTAGAATATCCATCAAGAAAAAAATAATAAGCATGACCAGCTAACCTTTCCAACATTTGGTCTATAAAAGGAAGAGGAAAATGATATTTTCTTGTCATGGCATTCGATTTACGGTAATCAATGCATACTCTCCATCCTGTTTGCACACGAGTTGGGACTAACTGATCATCCTCATTCTTAACAACTGTTATGCCAGATTTCTTTGGTACAACTTGAACTGGACTCACCCAATTACTATCAGAAATTGGGTAAATAATACCCACATCCAAAAGCTTCAAAACTTCAGCTCTCACGACCTCTTGCATAATAGGGTTTAGACGTCTCTGTGGTTCACGTGAAGTTTTAGCATTCTGTTCCAAGTGAATTCTATGCATAACCACAGATGGACTAATACATTTGATATCAGCAATTGACCAACCTATAGCTTCCTTATTCTCTTGAAGTACACTTATCAATTGACGTTCCCCAAGGTCATCCAAATCTAAAGCTATAATGACAGGTAAGGTCTTAGAAGAACCTAAAAAGGCATACTTAAGTGTGTTAGGTAATGGTTTTAACTCCAACTTTGGTGGTTCCACAACAGATGGGGGTGGGGATGAAGAAAGTGGAAGAGGGATCACTTTTGGTTGCCAACTATCAGTACTTAAGAGAGGAATAGAATCTAACAATGCATTGACCTCTTCAATTGAGTGTTCAATATCAAAATTACAACCAAAAAGATTTAAGCAAGCCTCTAGAGGATCCTCATAATTCGATTGTAGGAAAGTATCATGGACTAGACTCTCAATCATGTCAACCTCACAGATATCCTCATTGTCTAGCACTTGTTTACTTATGTGGAAGATATTAAGCTCAACAGTCATATTTCCAAAAGAAATCTTCATTACACCACTCCGACAATTGATCAAAGCATTGGATGTGGCTAAGAAAGGGTGACCTAAAATGACATGGATTTGTGTATTGGCATTTAGAGTAGGTTCAGTGTCTAACACAACAAAATCAACAGGAAAATAGAATGCATCCACCTTAATTAGCACATCCTCAACAATACCTCTAGGGATTTTCACAGACCTATCAGCTAATTGAAGTGTCATGGTTGTGGGTTTCAACTCTCCCGAACCTAGCTGTAAGTATACTGAATATGGCAATAAGTTCACACTCGCCCCCAAATCTAGCAAAGCTCACTGAATGAGATAATCCCCAATTTTGCATGAAATTGTAGGAGATCCAGGGTCCTTACATTTCACTGGATATTTATTCTGAATGATTGAACTGACTTGCTTTGTCAAAAATGCCTTTTTAGGGACATTTGTCTTTCTCTTCATTGTCACAAGATCTTTTAGAAACTTGGCATAAGCAGGAACTTGCTAAATTGCATCAAGAAATGGAATGTTTATTTGCACTTTTCTAAGGACTAATTAACCTTTGAGGAAATGGAGCTTTAGGAACAAACCTCTTATCAAGGGGGGAACTCAGATCCTAAATTGGAATGGCGGGTGAGTTGTCCTTCTTTTCTCCATGATCATCATGTGAACTATGACTTCCTTTTTTCTTTAACACAATATTTTCATCATCCTCTACTTCTGGCATTTTCACTTGATTATTAACTTGCTTACCAAACCTAAGGGTAGTAATAGACTGAACATAATTTTGTCCATAAGTAGAACTAAAAGAACCATTGATAGCATACTATCCTTTTGGGTTAGGTATAGGTTGACTAGGAAACTTTCTTTTTTCCCTCTCTCCAACTTGGGTTGCTAACTGGCCAACTTGATTTTCCAACTTTGAAATAGCTTGAGTATTCAAATGGGTGGAATTTTTCATCTCTTGAATGGCTTGGCTAGTTGATTGCATGAAAGTTTTGAGAGACTCCTCCAAAGATGGTTGTTGTCTTAGTGGTGCTACAAACTGAGGTGTTGATTGAGGAATGGGAGGATATGCTTAAGTAGGTGGACAAAATTGACTTTGTTGATTCACTTGTTGTCCACCTACATTTGTGGGACGCTGATTTTGCCTCCATGAGAAGTTAGGATAGTTCCTCCAATTTGGATTGTATGTCTCTAAAAATGGACTAGCAAATGGTTTTCCATAATTATTCAATGCATTTGCTTGCTCAGTATAAAAATCAGGGTACCCAGCTGCGGAAGGACACATTTGTGTTGCATGCATTGGACTTGCATAGATAGGGCATGCTTCACTTTGAACTTGATTGACAGAATTCATCCCTCTACCTAAAGCTAAAGCCTCAACCTTACGAGTGAGATTGTCCAACCTAGCTTTTATGTCTAAATCTTCACTAACTTCATACAATCCTCATTTCTTAATTGCAGGGGCAGATCTCTCTTTACAGTTGGAAAAATCCCATTGTTGTGAACTTTTAGAAATATTCTCAAGAAATTTGTATGCCTCATCATCTACAAGACTAAAAAATCCACCACCATTCATAGACTCAATAATGTTACGATTTGTCTAAGTCAAATTATTATAAAAATATTGTACTAGTCTCCATGTTTCAAAACCATGATGGGGACACTATAAGATCAAGTCCTTAAATCTCTCCCAACTCTTATAAAATTTCTCTTGTTCATCTTGATAAAAATCTGCAATTTCTCTCCTCAAAGCATTGGTCTTGGCCATTGGGAAAAATTTAGAGAGGAATTTTGTGACCAACAGTTCCTATGAAGTGATAGATCTAGGTGACAAAGAATTGAGCCATGCTTTTGCCTTATCCTTCAAGGAAAAAGGGAATAAACGCAAGCGAACAGAGTCATCAGTGAAATTCTGAAACTTACAAGTAGCACAAATTTCAAGAAAATCCTTCACATGCATATAAGGGTCTTCTCTATACAATCCATGAAAAGTAGGAAGAAGGTGGATTATCTGTGGCTTCAACTCAAAATGTGCAGCAATGGTTGGTGGCAATACTATGCAAGATGGAGGGTTGGTGGTTATTGGTGAGAACAACTCCCTAAGAGTTTTTGAATCTTCTCTTATTTCTCCCATTGTGGATGAATAATCAAAACTAACAAGACGATTTTCCTTATCACGTAGGAAAATTAATTAAATCTTAACCAAATTAATCCTAATCTAGTTTAATGAAAATTGGTTTTTCTAAGATTAAATAAACTAAGCAAATAACTAAACTAAGAAAATAATAAAATTAGGCAAATAGTTAAACTAAGCAAAAGATATAAAGCAATAAAAAGATGTAAAAAATCAAGGGAAAGGAATTAAGGTTTTGGAATCCGCATTGTAAGTCATATTAGCATATATTTATGATCATTAATTTTTCCTAACTCACTACATGATAATCTAGAAATCAATCTTGCTATCATGGAAAATATCATCTTTAAAACTTATGTGTAAAAATCTAAAGCATGTTCTTCTTCGCATATTAAGTATAAAACTAAATCATCAATTGTATCCGTAGCCAAACAAATCACAAGATATATCCAATTCTAAAAATCAAATCATAAATTGTATCCATTGACAAACATATCACAAATGATATCCAATTTTATAATAGACGAAGTTTAGCTACAAAACCATTTGTAGCCTAAGGCTACAAACTGCTCTAATAAATTGACATGTGTAAAAAATGGCATGTGCATTGCACATGATTACTTAAGTAAACTTAACCCAACTAGCCCTAGCTAACTACACCACCTATTAAAAAAATAAAAAATAAAAACTAAAAAACTAAAATAGATACATATTCTCTCTCTCTCTCTCTCTCTCTCTCTCTCTCTCTCTCTGTGGCTTCTCTCCAAACCCAAAAACCAAATCCCTCTCACCACTGGTCACCCCCTATCTATAAAAAACTGAAATAAAAGAAAATAATGAGCGGGTTAAAAGTAGCTAAACATTTGCCAACCCAAGAAACACAATCAAGTTGCATCCTCTCTCTCTCTCTCTCTCCATTTGTCATTATGCAACATAAATCATAGATTATCATCGGAACAATCTATGCAACTCTTGTGCAAGTATGCCTAACTCTTGACTCCATTTCGAGAGATGATAAGATAGTTAGCTTGCAAGGGCAGCCAAAGGTTAATTTCCAGCAATATGGGAGATACATAACCATTGATGAAAGACAACACAGAGCTCTTTTTTACTATTTTGCTGAAGCAGAAACAGAACCAACTTCAAAGCCTCTAGTACTTTGGTTGAATGGAGGTAGATTCACATTAATATATTTGTTAAACTCAGCTTCAAATCCTTACTGACTTGTATGAATTCATAAGAAAACAAAATTTGAAATCCTTGAATGAATTTTGAAGGTCCTGGCTGTTCATCAATTGGTTCCGGAGCATTTTGTGAGCACACTTGGTGGCATTGAAAAATAAATGCAAAATGGAATAAAAGAGAGAGAGAGAGAGAGAGAGAGAGAGAGAGAGAGAGAGAGAGACTCACGTGGTAGATTAGGGGGTGACCAGTGGTGAGAGGGATTTGGTTTTTGGGTTTGGAGAGAAGCTGCACAAAGAGTGAGAGAGAGAGAATACGTATCTATTTTAGTTTTTTAGTTTTTATTTTTTATTTTTTTAATAGGTGGTGTAGTTAACTAGGTTTAGTTGGGTTAAGTTTACTTAAGTAATCATGTGCAATCCACATGCCATTTTTTACACATGTCAATTTATTAGAGCAGTTTGTAGCCTTAGGCTACAAATGGTTTTGTAACTAAACTTTGTCCTTTTATAATCAAGAATTAATAAACTAAGCATTCAATTAATTAAGACAAATCCTAAATTATGAGAAAAATATGATTGAACTCATACCTAGAATCCCATCTTAGTCAATTAATATGAAGCAAGAACAATTTAAATCATTAAAGAACAACTATTGTGGGAAAAATCAAATCACATAAATATTACTAATAATCCTTAACAAGGTTTCATCCTCAACCCTAATTATAAATTTAGCTACTCATGGTAATTGAAATAAAATACAAGAATAAAATACTAAACATTAAACTAGACAAGTAAAATAGAGAAAGAAATAGTCACAGTACTAGAGAAAAGCCATAAACAAAAAAAACACGTTCTGCTCCTGCTTGTGCTCAAGTCCTAGCTGTCCCCCTATTTTTCTGATTTGCTCCTATTTATATATCACACAAAATCTGACCTATACTACTTAAAAGAGAGAAGCCACTTGACACATTACTAGTACAAGTCGAACAAGGACTTTCTTTATTATTAGTTGTAGGCCACACGTCCAGGACATTAGAATTGGGCCTCACTTCTCATTCTCTAACTTTCAATCTTTCTTTTCTTTTATTCTTTCTACACATCACACCTGGATTGGGCTTTCTTTCATTCTTCCCTTTTCTTTTTCTTTACTTCATTGGATCTCTTCAAAGTTTGGCTTGACTTTGGGCCCATCTTGTAGCATCCACGTGAATTGCTTCTTCAATGACTTTTCTATTCCTTCTCTTTCATTAATTCCTTTTATCATGTAAAACCTTTATCACCTATAAAACAAGGACTTTTTTTAATCAGTCACGAGATAGCTTAAAAGTATGGCCAAACATGCAAATATGAGAGTATTTTATTATATAAATTTCATGCACATCACAAACTTTGCTCAAAACTTGTGCAACTTGTGAACACTTTGACAACCCTTAAAATAATCCTTTTATATGTCTAGGGTTGTGAGAAAAGAAAGCCCAAACACATAATCTCGGATTGGAGTCAAAATAGAACTGGAATTCTGTTTTTCATAAACCTCGATAGATGCCTATCTGTTGAGTTGCTGTTGAGCAGCTGTCGAGCCATAGGGCTAGAACAGCTTCTTAAGCTCGATAGATGGCTAGCTGTCGAGCTTTAATGACAGGCACTTCTTCAGCTTGTTTCTTGGACAGACTCGCATGGCTTTAACCTTTGATCTTGAAACACAGTTTCTTGAAGTATTAAACACATCCTAGATCTACCAAAATACAAGTAAAGTGTGTTTTGTCAAAAGATTAGCCAATTACATAAAGTAGTGACATATGTTCCTAACAAGTGAATTACATATGTCCTAAAAATCTTCCCCTTTGGCAATCCGTGATAAAACCACAACAAACAAATGAACATGTGAGAGAAGTTATAAATCACTCAACTCATATTCACTTGTTGAATACAATAAAATCTATCCTAACAAAAACTTCTGAAAAACTTTGTAAGAAGAGAGTTTATGGCATGTAGTCTTTGACAACTTGTATTTCTGAAATACTTTAAACAACACATGTAAGGGTAGGTGAAAGAAACATACATCAACATATAAAGAAAATAAGTACAATGTATGTCAATAATGGTCATAAGACCTATGTACAAGAATAAATGTACCTAAAATAAAGAAAAGAAAAAGATACATGTAATCCTCACTACATCCCTCAAAAATCAACATTCCCCCTAACAAAAATGTCCTATACTAACTCTCCCCCTAAGAGTGACTACTCTCATATATCCAAAACTACTCCCCCTTTTTGACACAAGTGACAAAGGGTAAGAGTGTCAAGTAGACATCTCATCAATAGAGCTAGCATCTCTATCATCGTCATTAGAAGCATCATTGTCATCACCATCATCATCATTCTCAGCCTCAGAATTAGAAACCATTGGTGGAGGTGGAGTAGAAGCCTCAAGAGCGAAGCCACCTATGATCGCTTGTCGCCTTGTAATACAGTCGACATGAACGTTCACCTAATACAGCTTTGTAAAGAGTGTATCAAGGTGAGCATCCATGCGTTGCAGCTGCGCCATGATGTCCCTGAGTGACATATTGCTCGTAGAACAGGAGGGAGTGGATGTGGATGGAGCAGATCGAGATGTAGCCGAATGGGAGGGACGAGCTGTTGAATCTGACTGCCGTGACCTAAACTACGCCTTGCTATGTTTAATGATAGCGGCGTCTATGGCACATATGACAGAAAAGTGGTTGGAAAAGGGAAAAGGAACAAAAAAATGGCATAAAATTCGCGAGATAGATGAAGGGAAAATGAGCTTATCATAGGTAGCCGTATCCCTAAACACATCTATAATAGAAAGAATAAAATCTGAAGGAAAATCTATGGTGAGATGCTCAAGAAGAGAAAGCAAAAATTGAGCACGAGGCTCTGTGATAGAGTTGTAATGAGAGAGTGGGTGCAAAACAAAAGTCATCACCATGTTTATGAATCTAGGACCTTTAGCAAAGGCCTTTCATAGTGTAAATTAACGATCACCCTAATCAGAAGGGCGCTTGCAGAATGTAGAAATCATCTTGTCTTTGGACACAGTTCTTAGATGCTCACATCTGGGGTAGTCAGGATGCTCTACCTTCGAAACACGGAGCACATCGGATACCTACTCCAGTGTGACAACAATGCGCATACCTCGAACGCGAGTATGAAAGAGAGGTACTAAAGAATCGAGTCGATGCATGTTGGAGTAAAACTCTTGGATCAGCACGGAACGACAAGTGACCAGGACGTCACATAGTGATTCTCAACCCTGACTATGAATAACATCGAGTACGTCAGTGTCAGCAAAGTCCACCAAAATGACTCAGCATTTAGAATGAGTATCTCGTCGAGAAAAGTTCTTTGAGAAGTACTTTCGAGCATCATCATCACGGAACTGAATATGAGAAGGAGTAGGATCAGACGAAGACGATGCCTCAGAATGAAAAGGGTTCTAGGACGGAGTCGACTTACATTTAGATGCCATAAACACGACTAACGTAAATAGAAAAGAAAGGGGGAGAGAGAGAGAGACAATCAGAAAAGTCCCAACACATTTCAAATATAGCAAGTATATTGAAAAAAGAGTACATATGCATGGGGAATGCATGAACATGTTACATGCAAAAGAAATTGCATCAAGGGCTCAGCCCAGTCCAATCCTACCAGCACACAATCAATTTGCACACATCTAAATGCATGATAATATTGTTATAATGCTTATGTGATGCAATGCATGAGATTTTGAACTCATTTAAGCAAAAACCCATCCCAAAATTTCAACAATAACTCATCAATTTTGAAAAACCCCAAAATTTTTCAAAGACCCAAAAACGTAGGTTCAAATCATGAAATGCATGTAAATGAGAGATTCGAAACTTACCAAGTGAAGAAAAACTTGTAAAAGCTTGAAGAAACCTTAAGGAACAAGTTTGGAGTGAGTGAGAGAGGTTTGGGAGGTGAAAAGACGAAGCTATAGAGAGAGAGATCGAGAGAAATGAAAATCAAATCGCACAAAACCTATATATAGAGATTCAGTAAATCTTGACAGATAGAGGTGTCGAGAGGTGTCAAGACATCTGCCGAGCCAAGTGTCAAGAAAATAAAATGTCGACAAATGCAGTTGTCGAGGATCTGTCGAGGGACAAATCAACAAAAGGCTAAAGGAAGCTCGATTGATCCACCAACTATCAAGAAGCTATCGATGATCCAGGAACTTTCTCAATCGATCCACCTAGCTATCGAGAAAGTGTCGAGATTGCGATAAGAAATAGCTTAAGAGCTCGACAGATAGCCAGGTGTCGAGGAGGAGATTGCTTAAAAACAGTTTTTTCAAGAAGGGAAAAACACATATATGAATGCATCAAGCATGCAACTCAACCAAGGATCCAAATAGCATTTTAAGTTCTCAAAATCATCTTTCAACAACAATTTTAAGCACATAGATCCCAAACACACACACACACACACACACACACACACACACTAAACAAGTCTAACCAATTTTATATTTCAAAAACAAGTTAAGACAGTTTAGTGAGTATACATTAACACATGTAAACCTTGTGATAGCCAAATCATATTGTACCTGCACATGTTATCAAGAGTAGCAAAAAATATTGCGTGTTGTGTGTGAAAAACATCACAAAATTGCATAAGTGTCTACATGTTATGACGATTTAAGATATGAGAAAATCATTTTAACTCACACATAATCATAACTGTTTGATGGAGACTATCACCTTCAAGGTACATCATATAACTTCCACATCTTCTAGAAAACATGCTTGCAATTATATTTAAAGCATTTTTTATTCTTTTTGCATTTATTTTCTTTGCATATTTTCTTTTTAAACAAATCATGAATGGGCATATAAGAGATAGAAAAGAAATACCCAATTATGTTAAGCTTTTGACATTGTACTTTTGCTATGCCGAAGCATACAGATGTCATTTCATGATTGGCGGGCAATAATGGTGAGATGGTTATTTATGCCTTTCTCTTAGGATTTTTTAGTCATTCCTGTCAAAAAGAGTGATACGAGTATTAAGTACAAAAAATTACTTAATCTTACTCATCACAAACAAGAGCCAGAAAACTCACTTACTTAGTTGTGCATAAAGATGCACATCTAAGCTATAAAAGATACAAAGTTTAGAAAAATTTGTTTCAATGGCCATCCAAGGTACACAAGTACCAATGTACACAAAACACACATTGTTTTTATATTTTTCTGATTTTTCAATTTTTATTTTTTATTTTTTTATATTAAAAACAAAATAAACAAAACTGAAAACAAACAAAAAAAATGTTAAACAAAGAAAAGCATAAAAGCAAGATTGACTTAAAATAAAAGCAAAACACACAAGTTGTGTAAAAACAAAAAACACAAAGAGAGATAGGAAAGTGATAGAATCACTTGGAGCCATTTTCCTTCCACACCCTAGAAGAACCTTTCCTTTAATTAAACCCTTGAACCAGCAGTGAGGGGGAAGAATTGAAACTGTTCAAGTTTGAAAGGAATATGGGGGCTTTAAGAAGATCTCCAAGGGGAGCAAGAAAGGATTGAAGGTGATTCTAGCTTCCAGATGTTATCATGCCATTGCTTTGTTGAGTGGCTAACCACTTATAGAAATTTGGTCGAGTATGAATGGCAACTCCACAATGATAACAGAGATGCTGCTTCTTTTATTTAGGCTTTTGAGAGTTAGCCTTCTTAGCCCTAGGGTTTTTAGCTTCCTTCTTATCTTGCTTAGGGGGTACTCCTAAGATAGATTTACCCTCGTTTATGTTCTCACTAGCTAAATCAGTTTTAAAATCATTGTTCTCAATTTCAACATTATTACTAGGAGGAACAAAAATAGTAGTACTAGTAAAAGCAATATTAGAAGAAGAGAAATCATACCCTAAACCTGTTCGATCAGAAGCAGATTTCTGAATGCTTAGCATCTCGTCAAGCTTCGCACTTATAGCCCTCTCCAATTGAGCTTTGACTTGAAACGGCTCCACTTCAAGCTTCTTGGTCTCCTTAGCCAAGAAATTGTTCTCGAACCTCAATGCTCCAATAGTCTGATTAGCTTCATCAAAATTTATGGAAAGCTCTTCACAATCAAGTTCCACAGCACTAAGCTTCTTGGTGGTCAACCTATAAAGTTTCTCATGTTTCTCAAAAAGCTTGTATAATTTCTCATAGGTTGGATGGATATCATCTTGATCATCCATTTTCTCAAACTTGGACTTTACTGATTCCTCTTCTTCATCCACATCTTTAACAATCCTCTTAGTAGGATTGATAGTAGCAGTGAAGGCATTTAAGATTTCGTCATCCTCATTGTCAGAATCATCCTTAAGCTCAGTGTCACTCAAAGTAGCATCGAGTGCCTTGCTCTTCCCAATACTCTTGAGATATGTAGGACACTCCTGTTTCATGTGACCAAAGCCTTGACACCCAAAGCACTTAGGTCCTGTGGAAACAGTGTACTAACTGCCATCCTAGCATCCTTCTTCCTTTTGTCTTGACTCTTGAACTGAGAAGAACTAGATTGCCTACAATCCTTGTCGAAGCCCTTCTCATTGGCATTCTTCATGAACTTCTTGAATTTCCTGGTGATGTAGGACTTCATCTTAGAATCTTCATCGTCTGAAGACTCATTTATGTTACTGCTCTTAGCCTTCAAGGCCATGCTCTTGCTCTTGCCTGACTTACCAATCCTCGTTAACCCTAGCTCGTAAGTTTGTAGATTACCAGCCAGCTCTGTCAAAGGAATTTTGTCAATGTCCTTTGATTCCTCAATTGTCGTAATCTTGGCATGGAATCTCTCAAGTAGATATCTAAACACCTTTCTCACAATCTTGGGTTCAGGAATGGTTTCCCCAAGATTGAAAGCTGAATTCACTATGTCCTTGAGCTTGGCATAGAACTCATCAAATGACTCATCTTCCTCCATCTTAATCTCCTCAAAGCTTGTAGTAAGCCTCTAAAGCTTTGAGTCCTTGACAACCTTAGATCTTTCATAGGTTGTCTAGAGGATGGTCCATGCTTCCTTTGTAGTTTTAGTGGAGGATATCTTCTTAAATTCCTCATTAGTGATTGAAAGCTCGAAAATTTGTTAAAAAAACAAGAGCTATTTAAACCCCCAAATTAAAGTTATGGCTCGATAGATTTTACACTAACTTAATTCTAAGTGCAAAATAGTGTAAATGCGAGTGGATAAACAAACAAGCTACTCTAACACATATTCAAATAATCACAGCAGTAAAATGAAATGTAAAAGAGTAGGGAAGAAGAATGCAAACGCAGATAACACGCTGATGTGTTATTGAAGAGGAAACCGAAGAACTCGGTGAAAAACCTCTCCGCCGCTCTCCAAGCGATAATCGATCCATTAGACAATTAGTTGGGATACATGGGTCAGTAAGAGACCCTCCAAGCCTAATCTACCCGCTGTATCTAAGCCCTCCAAGCTCCTACTCCAGCAAGGCTTCTCGGAACTGTGTTTTGTCTAGCTCTCCAATCCTGTAACAAGCTCCATGTTGCATTTGCCAACCTTGTTATCTTCCAATGCTTCCCAGCAACACCAAAAACACTTACTACACTCGGAAAAGGTGTGGATTGTATTTGGGTACAAATCTCCTCTCAAGGTATGATAATGGGAGAGGGAAGGAGAAAAGGCTACAATGAATTCTCACTAAGGATGTGTAGCTCTCTCTCTCAAAAAGATGGGTGTATGTATTGTAGAAAACCTATCTAGGGTTTTTCTCTTTGAATGGCCTTTCCTACATTTGTGGGTAATAAGGGAATATATAGTATGGGTGAAGGGTAAGGAAGTCACACATAAAAATCCTCTAGGCAGAATGTTTCGCAAATATTTCGCGGGAAGGCCTTACCTGCGAGACACTCGCGAAAACGATAGCCTGGCATGACTCTTTAGCTTCTAGTCATATGCTCCTCATGTGCTCTTTCGTGGCTTAGCTTCTTGTGAGCTTCTCGCGAAATCCACTGATCTTTAGATAAGCTTGAGTCTTCACCAACTTAATACTAAACCCAATACAATAAAATCCCACAAAATACAAGGAACAAAATTAGAGTGATTACAACACTTTTTGTCATGGAATAAAGCCAACATAAAACATATTTATAAATCACAACTTTACAGTGACTACACTAAACAAAGCATTCAATGCCCTGCTATTGAAGTTTGCCGCCTTGATCTTGGCTTCATCCCAATCAGCCGATGCTTCCTTTGGCTTGGTCCAGCCAATCTCTACACTTGCCACACCTTTTCATCTAGAGACTACAAGAAAACTCTCATGCGTACTTTCCAGAATGCATAGTTTGTGCCATCAAATAAAGGAGGTATAATTAAAGACTGTCCTCTATCCATGACAAATAGGGGTCAATGGATCAACACAACAAAGATTAAAACCTAATCAGGGTGTGCCTGCTATGATACCACTTGATAGGCCAAAAATGAATTGACCCCCTTGTAATGAATGAATGAATTAATTAGTCAAGTTTATTAATTAATCAAATTAACATGCAAACCCGTATTATTAATCTTTGCTGTGTTGATCCATTGACCCCTGTTTATCATGGATAGAGGACAGTCATTAATTATACCTCCTTTATTTGATGGTACTAACTATGTATATTGGAAAGTAACCTGAGAGCTTTCTTACAGTCTTTAGATGAGAAAATGTGGCAAGCTGTGGAGATAAGTTGGACCAATCCAAAGAAAGCGCTAGCCAATTGGAATGAAGCCAAAATCAAGGTGGCAAACTTCAACAGTAGGGCATTAAATGTGTTATTCAGTGCAGTCACCAATGAGGAGTTCAAGAAGATATCCTCTACTGAAACTGCTAAGGAAGTATGGACCATCCTCCAGACAACCTATGAGAGTACAAAGGTTGTCAAGGATTTAAAGCTATAGAGGCTCATGATAAGCTTTGAAGAGATTAAGATGGAGGATGATGAGTCGTTCGATGAGTTCTATGCCAAGTTAAAGGACATAGTGAACTCAGCTTTCAATCTTGGGGAAACCATTTTTGAACCTAAGATTGTAAGGAAGGTGCTCAAATCTCCACTAGAGAGATTCCATGCCAAGATCACGGCGATAGAGGAATCAAAGGATATTGACAAGATTCCTTTGACTGAGCTGGTTGGAAACTTGCAGACCTACGAGCTAGGATTGACAAGGATTGGCAAGACGAGTAAAGGCAAGAGCATGGCTTTGAAGGCCAAGAGTAGTGACATAGATGAGTCTTCAGATGATGAAGATTCCAAGATGAAGTCCAACATCACCAGGCAGTTCAAGAAGTTTATGAAAAATGCCAATGGAAAGGGTTTCGACAAGGACCATAGGAAATCTAGTTCTTCTCAGTTCAAAAGTCGGGACAAAGGGAAGAAAGATGCTAGGGATGGCGGTCAATACACATTTCCCGTAGGACCTAAGTGCTTTGGGTGTCAAGGATTCGATCATATGAAACATGAGTGTCCTACATATCTCAAAAGCATTGGGAAGAGTAAGGCACTTGCTGCTACCTTGAGCGACGCCGAGCCTGAGGATGATTCTGACAATGAGGATGACGGAATCTTGAATGCCTTCACTGCCACTGTTAATCCTACTGATGGGATTGTTGAAAAAGTGGTTAAAGAAGAGGAATTGGTGGAGTCCAAGTTTGAGAAGATGGATGATCAGGATGACATCCATATAGCCTATGAGAAACTGTACAAGTTTTCTAAGAAGCATGAGAAACTCTATAGGCTGGCCACCAAGAAACTCAGTGATGTGGAACTTGACCGTGAAGAGTTGTCCACAAAGTTTGATGAGGCAAATCAAACCATTGGAGCACTGAGGTTTAAGAAAAATTTCTTGACTGAGAAGACCAAGAAGCTTGAAGCGGAGTTGTTTCAAGTCAAAGCTCAATTGGATATGACTTCAAGTGCGAAGCTTAATGAGATGCTAAGCATTCAGAAATCTGCTTTTGATCGCACAAGTTTAGGGTATGATTTCTCTTCCTCTAATATTGCTTCTATTAGTGCTACTGTTTTTGTTCCTCCTGCTAATAATGTTAAAATTGAGAATAATGAGATTAAAACTGAATTAGCTAGTGAGAACTTAGACAAAGGTAAATCTATCTTAGGAATACCCCTTAAGCTTGAGAAGAAAGATGTTAAAAACCCTAGGGCTAAAAAGGCTAACTCTCAAAAACCTAAATAGAAAAAGCAACATCTCTGTCATCATTGTGGAGCTGCCAATCATACTTGACCAAATTGCTATAAGTGGCTAGCCACTCAACAGAGCAATAGCATGATAGCATTTGGAAGCCAGAATCAACTTCAATCCTCTCTTGCTCCTTTTAGAGATCTTCTCAAAGCTTTCATGTTCCTTTTGAACTTGAACGGTTTTAATTCTTCCCCCTCACCATCAGTTCAAAGGTTTAATAAGAGGAAAGGTTCTTTTAGGGTGTGAAAGAAAAAGGGCTCCAAGTGATTCTATCACTTTCCTCTTTATCTTCTTGTTTTTGTTTGCATTTCTTGTGTATTTTGCTTTACTTTTTGAGTTAGTCTAGTTTTACGCTTTGCTTTGTTTAACATGATTTTGTTTTTTTTTTTTTTTTTTTTCAGTTTTGGTTGTTTTGTTTTTCATATAAAAATAAATAAAAAATTTGAAAAATCAGAAAAATACAAAAAACAGTGTGTGTTTTGTGTACCTTGGATGGCCATTGAAACAAAGTTTTTTAAACTTTGTATCTCTTGTAGCTTAGATGAGCATCTCTATGTACAACTAAGCAAGTGAGCTTTGTGGCTCTTGTTTTGTAATGAGTAAGATTAAGTTATCTTTTGTACTTAACACTTATATCACTCTTTTTGACGGGAAGGACTAAAAATCTTAAAAGAAATGCATAAATAACCATCTCACCATTGTTGCTTGCCAATCATAATATGACACCTGTATGCTTCGACATAGCAAAAGTGCAGTATCAATGACATCTGTATGCTTCGGCATAGCAAAAGTGCAATGTCAAAAGCTTAACTTAAATGGGTATTTCTTTTCTATCTCTTATATGCCCATGCATGTTTTGCTTAAATAAAAATATGCAAAGAAAATAAAAAGCAAAAGATCAAAAATGCTTTTAAATATGATTGCAAGCATGTATTCTAGGAGATGTGGGAATTATAGGATGTACCTCGAAGGTGATAGTCCCCATCAAACAATTATGATTGTATGTGAGTTAAAGTGATTTTCTCATATCCCAAATTGTAATAACATGTTGACACATTTGCAATCTTGCGATGTTTTTCACACACAACATGCAAAATTATTTGCTACTCTTAATACATGTGCAGGTACAATATGATTTGGCCATGACAAGGGTTACATGTGTTAATGTATGCTCACTAAACTGTCTTGACTTGTTTTTGAAATATAAAATTGGTTAGACTTATTTAGTGTGAGTGTGTGTTTTTGAGATCCATGCGCTTAAAAATTATAGTTGAAAGATTTTTTTGAGAGCTTAATATGTTGATTGGATCATTGGTTGTGTTGTATGTTAGATTACATTCATGTCTGTATTTTTCACTTCTAGAAAAACTGTTTTGAAAAGCTGGCTCTACACCTCCTCGATAGCTAGCTGTCTGTCGAGCTCCTTAAACTTTTTCATATCGCTATCTCGACAGCTTCTTGATACTTGGTGGATAGATCGAGAAAGCTCCTGCCTCCTTAATAGCTTATCGACAGCTTGTGGATAGATCGAGCTTCTGTTCTTGCATTTGATGGATTGTTCCTCGACAACTCCTTGATACCTGTATCTGTCGATGACCATTTCCTCGATACCTTCCTCGATAGCTGTCTCGATACCTGTATCTATCAAGCTTTACTAAGGGCCTATATAATCTCCTCATGCGATTCGCCTATCATTTTCTTCGATCTCTCTCTCGATAACTCTCTCATTTTTTCTCTCCCAAACACTCTCATCTCACTCCAATCTTATTTCTACTTTTTCAAGATTTTCTTCTCTTGGTAAGCTTCTAATCTCTCATTCTTCATGCATTTTTCATGTTTTGAAACCTAGGTTTTGGGGTTTTTTGAAAAAATTTGGGGTTTTTCAAAATTGATGAATTATTATTGCAATTTTGGGTTGGGTTATGCTTAAATGAACTTAAAAATTCATACATTGCTTTACATATGCATTAAATAGTATTCTCATGCATTTAGATGTGTGAAATCTGTTTGTGTGCTAATAGGTTTAGATTGGGTTGAGCCCATGATGCAATTTGTTTTGAATGTCACATGTTCATGTATTTCCTAAGCATACGTACTCTCTTTTCAATATACTTGATATATTTGATTGCTTGGGACTTTTCTGATTGTCTTTTCTTTTTCTCCCTCTCTTTCTGTTTACGTTAGTCGTGTCTATGGCACCTAAGCGTAAATCCACTCCGGCTCGGAACCCTCTTCATTCCGATGCTTCTTCGTCTTCTGATTCTGCCCCTCTCTCTCTTCGGTTCCGTGATGATGATGCCCACAAGGCATTCTCGAACAACTTTTCTAGACAAGGTGTTCATTTGGAATGCCAAGTCATACTGGTGGATTTCGTCGACACTGACCTTCCCACTGTCATTCACAATTGGGAATGGGAGTCACTGTGTGACGTCCCGATCACCTGTCCTCTCGTGCTTATCCAGGAGTTTTACTCCAACATGCATCAGATTGATCATTTTGTACCTCTTTTCTTTACTCGCGTTCAAGGTACATGTATTCCTGTCACACTGTAATTTGTTGCGGATGTGCTTCAGGTCCCTAGGATAGTATTTCCTGACTATCCTAATTGTGAGCATCTGCGGACAGTGTCTAAAGATGAGCTTATGGCTGCTTTCTGTGAGCGCCCTTCTGATTAGGGTGAGCGTTAGTTTACACTATGTAGGCCTTTTGCTAAAGGTCCTAGATTCATAAACATGGTGATGACCTTTGTTTTGTATCCTTGTGCTCGATTTTTGTTATCTCTTCTTGAGCATCTTACTATAGATTTCCCTTCTCATTTCATTTTGTCTATTATAGATGTTCATTTAGATTTGGCATCCCGTGATAAGCTCATATTTCCTTTTGTTATCACGAGGATCTTACGCCACTTTTCTGTTCCTTTTCCCTTGTCCGACCATTTCACCTTCATGTGTGCCATAGACGCTGCTACCGTAAAACGTAGTGAGGCGCAGTTTCAGTTGAAGTAGTCGTATTCAGCTGATCCTCCCTCTCGTTCAGCTTCATCCACATCCGCTCCCTCCTTTGCTATGGGTGATGTGACACTCGGTGAAGTCATGGCGCACCTACAGCGCATGGATGCTCGCCTCGATACACTCTCCACAGAGTTGTATCAAGTGAACATTCGTGTTGGCCGTATTGCTAGGCGGCAGGCGACCATAGGCGGATTTGCTCTTGAGGCTACTCCTTCACCACCTTCTCCCATGGCTTCTGATTCTAAGGACGAGGATGCTGATGACGATGATGCTTCGGATGATGATGATGGACATGCTAGCTCTACTGATGAGATGTCTACTTGACACTCTTACCCTTTGTCATTCGTAACATAAATAGAGAGTAGTTTTGGATATGAGAGTAAATATGAAAGTAGTCATTCTTAGGGGGGGAGTTAGTATAGGACCATTTTGTTAGGGGGAGTGTTGTTGATATCAGGGATGTAGTGAGGATATTATTGTATCTTTTCTTTTCTTCTTTTTTAGATACATTGTTCTTGTACATTGGGTCTTGTGATCGTTTTTACATATACATTGTACTCATTTTTCTCTATATGTGGATGTATGTTTCTTTCACTTACCTCTACATGTGTTGTTTCTTTTCTCCCTTTATACGCATGTTTCTTATTACTTGTATGCAATCTATTATTTCTGTTTCACACTAAGATGCCTTGATGAGTTTTGTTTAAAGTGTTTCAGAAATACAGGTTGACAAAGTCTACTTGCCATGAACTCTCCTCTTGCAAAGTGTCTCAAGAGTTTGTATTAGGATAGACTTTATTGTATTCAACAAGTGAGTATAAGTTAAGTGATTTATGACTTCTCTCATATTTTCATTTGTTTGTTGTGGTTTTATCATGGATTACCAAATGGGGAGATTATTAGGACATATGTGGTTTACATGTTAAGAACATATGTCAAGTTTTTTTATTGTAATTGGCTAATATTTTGATAAAATGCACTTTACTTGTAATTGGGTAGTTCTAGGTGTTTTTTAATACTTCAAGAAACAAGGTTTCAAGATCAAGTGTTGAAGTCATCAACTTCGTCCAAGAAACAAGCTAAAGAAGTGCATATTCATTAAAGCTCGATAGTTATCATGTGTCGAGGTCTAGAAGTTGTCTTATGCCCGTGTGCTCGACACTTGCTCAACAGCTGCTCAACACCTTCTATCTGTCGAAGTTTATGAATTTCAGAATTTTGATATGATTTTCTTGGGATCCATGATTATGTGTTTGGGCTTTCTTTTCTCCTAATCCTAAACATATAAAAGGATTGTTTTAAGGGCCGCCAAAGCGTTCACAAGTTACACAAGTATTGGGCAAACTCTATTCAAACAAATTGTGATCGGAGACGAAGTTCTTGCCCTAGTTCATCTCTTTCTCTTGAAAAACTTGTTGTGTATTTGCATCGTAGGGTTTTGTGACCAAACATCTTCTTGATTTTCATCGTGTGGATGAACTGAAGAACTTTACAGCCAACAACCTTCTTAGTTGGTGTTTGAAGTCGCATATTAGGATCCACGCAACTGGTTAGTCATGTACTTGGGAGCCATGCATCGAAAAGGGGAATTGTCACTATAGAACAAGTCCAATTGGGTATTGGGGTAAGGATTCAACTGTAGGTTGGTAAGGTACTTGAGATTCCTTTACTTGTAATCACTTGTTGTGATAATAGTGGAGTTTCGAGAGTGGTGACCTAAAAATCACCCGGTGGAGTTTTTACCGTTAAGTTTTCCTCATTCGTAAACAAATCACTATGTTATTTATTTTCTACTGCATAATTAGTTTATTGGTGATTTGTTTGTGCTACCACGTGTTTGCATGATAAATTGATTAATTAATAACTTGGCTAATTAATTAATTAATTTCTATCACAAGGGGTCATTCAGTTTGTGGCCTATCAAATAAGAATGCAATTATACCATCAAACATAAACATACCTCAGAAAAATGCATGTACATTGTGAATGCATGACTTACCTCACTTACCTTGTAGCAACTCAGTACGTATGGCATTATGCATGAATATGTGAATGCATGTTCATAGCATCAAGACAAGAGAATACAAGATAAACCCTAATTTAAACATGTGAAAAGTAAACAAACAATTGAAAATGTGAAATAGAAGCTTGAAACCATAAATATATGAAAAAGGGGCTAAACATAAGCATTACATGTGAAATAGAAGCAAAAAAAAAAAATAAATAAAATTAGGGTTTCTGGGCTTATTAATACGCGTGCTTGAATAAGCCTGCAAGCGCATAATCAAGCCTACACATACAGATAAGATTATGCACACGTGGGTTTTGGCCTAGAAACCCTAGAAACATAGTAAAACTTAAAAACGCTAAATCTAACATTCTAACATGCTTTTAAACACATAACTATGTAAACGTAGACTACATCAACATATAAGAACATAACATAATAAAAACTTAGAGCAAACAAAAATATTTAAAGTAAAAAAAAGAAAACAAAAAAGGAGAGTTTAGATTAATACCTCAAACAAAAATCTCTTCAAGTTTTATTTTTTACCGTTCCCCTCGGTCAAATCTATTTACAATCAATAAGAAATATGATTAGTGATCTTAAACTCAAAGAACAAGGCAAGAAAGGCCCTAATCAAAAGAAAATTGACTTGAGGATGTTTCATGAAAAGCTCCCTCTTTGATTCATTATTTCTAGTGAATCTTAGTGTTTTCCTGTAGGATTTCGATGTGTTTTTTAAAAGGTACCGTGTATGGCTATTTATATTGAGAAAATAGGGGTTTGGAATGACTCCCAGATGATGTGGGATTCGTTCCAAACCTCAACATTAATGCAAAAAAAATTGCCTTGTTTAGTTTTTTAGAATCTGCTATGCATGCGCAAGATCATGCCTGCGTGCATATAATCATGGCTGCGCATGTAGGTTGTTTCTTGCGTGCGCATAGTGAGGATTTCCTTGGTTTTACTTTTCCAAAAATAGATTTATTTCCTCATTTAAGAGTTATATTTTCTATTTTAACATTTCTTAAGTCAATTTAACATCTGATTGGGCCGTAAACCATCCTTGGGCCTTAGAATTCAGCATCAGTAGGGAACGGGGGCCCGAGTCGTAAGGAGTGCAAAATGTGGTGTCTACATTAGTAAGTCCGAATAGACCTGAAGAAACATTAGAGCAAACCTTTTCCTTTCCTATTCGGGTGGAGATCAAAGTCATATCGTATTTCCATAGGACACGATGGTTGTCTTTGTAGGGAAAGGGCTTCGGCATACGAATGATTAAACCCTCTTGAGTTTGCAAATTTGGCACGAGGGAGAACATCTTCAAACTGATGATGACTAGACTAGGTAATGCAACTTCTAAAGCCTTTGGATTGGGAGCCCTAGAGTTTCCTTGCATAGAATTTGGCAAAACTAGAGGATTGGAGCCTCGAATAGCGAGGATAGACTTGGTTCCCTTCTGACCAACTCCTGGAGATGACTCTGCGATCCTAGGCAATGATAAAATTAAAGGAGCAAAACCCTTAACGGCTTGTACGGTTTTTTCCCTTCTTTAAAGCTGGCACTCTTGAATCCACAGATGATTCTAGAATCTCTTCGATAATGACCAAAGTCGGAGGACCTAGCATCCTTATCCCTGAGGAAACTTACAAAGGCACTTTTATAAGTACTTGTCCCAGTCTTCCCTTAATTCTATTGACATAGCGCTATTGCTAGTTCCTGCTTGGGTACTTGAGGGCATAAACTAGCCACCATGTAATCACTCATACACACAAACTCTCTTTCTATCCAGATAATACCATGGTTGGCTAAACTCTGGACCTGTGCTCTGAGAACTCCACAATCGAATAGGGTGTGCCTATCTTCACTATCATAGAATGAGTAGATTTCCCAATCAAATCCTGGGGTTTTTATGTTCTCTAGGACAATATGACTTTCCTGGGCTAGTGCCCACAACATGGCTTTCCAAGGGAATGAGGGGGATGAGAAATCTGGAATCCTTTCTTCCACTATAGAAATAGTGTTCACATTCCCTTCTAGGTGAGGAGGCAAGGGATTGGTGATGACATTCGGCCCGGCTGTGTTATTGAACTGTATTAACTTGTTATCGATGAGATCTTGAATTTGATATCTCAACTACCCACATTTTCCCAAGGTGTGCCCTTCGGCCCCAAAATGATGCTCATATTACTTAGATGAATCAAAACTGGGTAGAGAAAGACCGTCTTTGAGTTTTGTAAACTGTGGAGTCACTAGCTTCTTTTCCAACAAATATAAAGCTCTACCATGGGCATGGGTAACAAAGAGAATTTTTTAGGCTCTCCCCTAGGATACAGGGGTTGATTTGTCCTTCCCCTTTGATTGAATGCTTGAGGAGGTGCTTGGGTTGGTTTAACCTGTTGATGATAAGGTCGGGCAGTCGGGGCTGTATAAGCAGAAGTAGCACCCCTTGGCCTTTCAAGTGTCTTATCAATAATGTGAACATCAGCTTCCTTTCCTTTATGGCTAGTTGCCTTTTTCACTTGTTGTTCTATCATATAATTCAAAGCTTTAGGATCGACTATTTTCTTGCTCTTAATACCCTTATTAATACACTTTCTAATAGGAATTAGGCTTACGAAATGAATGGCTTGGGCACCGATCATCTTCTCATAGTAAAGAGGTTTAAGGTTATCGATAAACCACTTGATCATTTCCTCTTCCATTATGGGAGGAAGCACTTGTGAGGCCAACTCGCACCACCTCTAGGCATATTCACAGAAAGATTCCTCACTTTTCTTCTTTGTTCTCTGAAGGACCGTACGGTCAGGAGCTATCTCAAATACTGAACCGGTAATACTCCAAAAAGGCATTGCCCATCTCTCTCCAGCTAGAGGTATTTTCCAATCTCACATACCATGTGGCTGTAGGACTAGTCAAGCTATCAGGGAAGATCTAATTGAGCAAAGGCTAATTTTCCCCATAGGGAGCCATCTTTCTACAAAACATGCATAAATGGATGCAAGGATTTGTAGTGCCATCATACTTGACAAACTCAGGTGACTTGAACTTGGGAGGCATAATGACCTAATAAAAATTGGTTCAACTGTCTAAATTAACACTTCCTCGAGAGCCGAAGCTCTTTATGATGCGTATCTTCATAGTCAATGTCTCCACTTGACTTTTAAGTTGATTGTAGCTAGACTATGAGGTCTTATCCTTAGAAGGATCCACTTCCTAGTTGCCCCCAAAACATGGGCTATATACTATAGCTCCAACAGTGGGCCTTTTATAAGGAAATTCAAATTTACAATGAAAAGGCTCCATTCTTGATGGCCTTGCCTTCTCGTAGAAGATCTTGGACTCTTGGCAATGTCCTCTTTGGTGTGGAGTTCCAACTACTTGCCACAAATTTTTTCCATACATATTTACATGATGGAGCCATTGGTGTATGCATGCATGCCCTTGTGGGGTCGGAAACCCTTAGGGATTGGGTACGATCTAATGTGCAAGCAATGAGGTCGCTTTTCCCTAGGGGTTAATCACAGATTTTGTGTAAGTAGGATGGATAGAACCTAAAGTAGTGGATAACTCTTTGATGCAAGAAAAAAATGGCAAACTTGCAAATGGAAATTGGACACCTTCCCCTTGACTCATTTTGAAATCAATCCTAACATTGATATCCTACCCTAGACTTGGATGTTCGCTCGTCTTGGCTCTTCTTAGTTTTCATGGATTTTGACTTACTCTAGGCTAACTATATGAGACACATCTTAACTGGAAAGTTGGTCCTAATCTTAAGGGTGACCTTGATCAGCTAATCCCTCCCTTCATAGAAGTTGTGGAATAGAGCGGATCAAGGGGGACTGTTAGGACATATGTGATTCACTTGTTAGGAACATATGTCACTACTTTATGTAATTGGCTAATCCTTTGACAAAATGCACACTTTACTTGTAATTGGGTAGATCTTGGATGTGTTCAATACTTCAAGAAACCTTATTTCAAAATCAAGTGTTAAAGCCATACAAGTCTGTTCAAGATTCAAGTGCAGAAAGTTCTGTTCATTAAAGCTCGACAGCTAGCCATCTATTGAGCCTTGAAGAGCTGTTGAAGTCCGCAACTCAATAGCAACTCGATAAATAGGCATCTGTCGAGGTTTATTAAAAACTGAATTTCAGTTCTATTTGAACTCCAATTTGTGATTGTATGTTTAGGCTTTCTTTTCTTACAGCTTTAGACATATAAAATGATTATTTCAAGGGCCATCAAAGTGAACACAAGTTGCACAAGTATTGAGCAAAGTTTGTTTAAACAAATTGTGACTGGAAATAGAATTCGCCCTAGTTCATCTTTCTTATGAAGAAGTTGCTGTGTTTGTGTATCGTAGGGTTTTGTAACCAAGCATCTTCTTGATCTTCATTGTCTGGATGAACTAAAGAACTTTGTAGCCAACAACCTTTTCTAGTTGGTGATTGAAGTCGCGTACTGGGATTTGCGCAATTGGTTAGTCATGTACTGGGAGCCGTGCATTACACAGAGAGATTGTCATTACAGAACAAGTCCAATTGGGTATTGGGGTAAGGTTTCAAATGTAGGTTGGTATAAGGTACTGGGATTCCTTTACTTGTAATCTCTTGTTGTGATATTAGTGGATTCTCGGGAGTGGTGACCTTAAAATCACCCAATGGGATTTTTGTCGTGTAGGTTTGCCCCATTCATAAACAAATCACCATGTCAATTTATTTTCCGCTACATACTTAGTATAATTGGTTATTTGCTTGTGCTACCATGCATTTGCATGTTAATTTGATTAATTATTAAACTTGGCTAGTTAATCAATTAATTAACCACAAGGGGTCAATACATTTTTGGCCTATGAAGTGGTATCAGAGCAAGCACACTCTGATTAGAGTTAATCTTTGCTGTGTGATCCATTGACCCATGTTTGTCATGGGTAGAGGACAGTCTCTTATAATACCTCCTTTATTTGATAGCATTAACTATGTATACTGGAAAGTACGCATGAGAGCATTCTTGTAGTCTCTAAATGAGAAAGTTTGGCAAGCTGTGGAGATAGGCTGGACCAAGCCGAAAGAAGCGTTGGCCGATTAGGATGATGCCAAGATCAAGGCGGCAAACTTCAACAGCAGGGCATTAAATGCTTTGTTTAGTGTAGTCACTAATGAGAAATTCAAGAAGATATCCTTCACTGAAACTGCAAAGGAAGCATGGACTATTCTCCAAACAACCTATGAGGGAATAAAGGTTGTCAAGGACTTAAAGCTTCAAAGGCTCACTACTAGCTTCAAAAAGATTAAGATGGAGGAGGATGCGTCATTTGATAGTTCTATGCCGAGCTCAAGGACATAGTGAACTCAACTTTTAATCTTGGGGAAACTATTCCTGAACCTAAGATTAAGAGAAAGGTGCTTAGATCTCTACCCGAAAGATCCCATGCCAAGATCACTGTGATCGAGGAATCAAAGGACATTAACAAGATTCATTTGACTGAGCTAGTCGGTAATCTGCAGACCTATGAGTTAGGTTAAACAAGAATTGGCAAGTCGGGTAAGGGCAAGAGCATGGCATTGAAGGCCAAGAGCAGTGATACTAATGACTTTTCAGACGATGAGGATTCTAAGATGAAGTCCTACATTATGAGACAATTCAAGGAGTTCATGAAGAATGCCAATGGGAAGGGCTTCGATAATGACTGTAGGCAATCCAGTTCTTCTCAATTCAAGAGCCAAGATAAAGGGAAAAATGATGCTAAGGATGGCGGTCAGTACACTATTCCTTCAGGACCAAAGTGCTTTAGGTGTTAAGACTTCGGTCACATGAAACAGGAGTGCCCCACATATCTTAAAAGCATTGGGAAGAGTAAGGCATCAGCTGCTACATTGAGCGACACTGAGCCTGAAGATGATTCTGACAATGAGGATGATGGAATCTTGAATGCCTTCACTGCCACTATCAATCCTACTGAGGGAATTGTTGAAGATGTGGATGAAGAAAAGGAATTAGTGGAGTCCAAGTTTGAGAAGATGGATGAATAAAATGACATCCACACAGCCTACGCAAAGTTATACAATGTCGCAGAAAAGCATGAGAAGATGTATAGGTTGACCACCAAGAAGCTTAGTGATGTAGAGCTGGAATGAGAAGAGCTTTCCACAAATTTTGATGAAGCCAATCAGACTATTAGAGCACTAAGATTTGAGAATAATTTCTTAGCTAAGAAGACCAAGAAACTTGAAGTGAAGCTCTTTCAAGTCAGAGCTTAATTGGAGAGGATTTCAAGTGCAAAGCTTGATGAGATGCTCGGTATTCAAAAATTTGCTTTTGATCGAACAGGTTTAGAGTATGATTTCTCTTCTCCTAGTATTGCTTCTACTAGTTCTGCTGTTTTTTTCCTCCTACTAATAATGTTGAAATTGAGAACACTAATGTCAAAACTAATTTAGCTAGTGAGAACATAGACAAAGGTAAATCTATCTTAGGAGCACCCCTTAAGCAGGATAAGAAAGAAGTTAAAAACCCTAGGGCTAAGAAGGCTAGCTCCTAAAAGCCTAAACAGAAGAAGCAGCACCTCTGTCATCATTGTGGAGCAGCTGGTCATACTCGACCTAATTGCTATAAGTGGTTAGCCACTCAACAGAGCAACAGTATGATAGCATAGGGAAACCAGAATCAGTTTCCATCCTCTTTTGCCCCTCTTGGAGATCTTTTCAAAGCCTTCATGTTCCTTTCGAACTTGAACGATTTTAATTCTTCTCATCTCACCACCAGTTCAAGGGTTTACGCAAAGGAAAAGTTCTTCCAAGGTGTGGAAAGAAAAGGGCTCCAAATGATTTTATCACTTTATTCTCTCTCTTCTTGTTTTTGGTTTTGCATTACTTGTGTGTTTTACTTTTATTTTGAGTCAGTCTAGTTTTATGCTTTGTTTTGCTTAACATGTTTTTGTCTGTTTATTTTTTGTTTTGTTTTTCATAAAAAAAAAATTTTGAAAAATCAGAAAAATACAAAAACAGTGCGTGTTTGTGTACAATGGTACTTGTGTACCTTGGATGGCCATTGAAACAAAGTTTTCTAAACTTTGCATCTTTTGTAGTTTAGATGAGCATCTCTATGCACAACGAAGTAAGTGAGCTTTGTGGCTCATGTTTGTGATGAGTAAGATTAAATTATCTCTTGTACTTAACACGTGTATCACTCTTTTTAACGGGAAGGACTAGAAAATCCTAAGAGAAAGGCATAAATAATCATCTCACCACTGTTGTCTGCCAATCATGAATTGACATCTGTATGCTTCAGCATAGCAAAAGTGCAATGTCAATGACATCTGTATGCTTCGGCATAGCAAAAGTGTAATGTCAAAAGCTTAACATCATTGGGTATTTATTTTCTCTCTCTTATATACCCATGTATGATTTGCTTAAAAAGAAAAATATGCAAAGAAAATAAAAGAAAAAAGAATCAAAATGCTTTAAATATGATTGCAATCATGTCTTCTAAGAGATGTAGGAGTTATAGGATGTACCTCAAAGGTGATAGTCCCCATCAAACAGTTATAATTGTGTGTGAGTTAAAGTGATTTTCTCATATCTCAAATTCTCATAACATGCAAAAACTTATGCAATCTTGCGATGTTTTCCTCACACAACACGCAATATTCTTTTCTACTCTTGATACATGTGTAGGTACAATGTGATTTGGCCATTACATGGTTTACATGTGTCAATGTATGCTCACTAAACTGTCTCAACTTGTTTTTGAAATATAAAATTGGTTAGACGTATTTTGTGTGTGTGTGTGTGTTTGTTTTTGGGATCATGTGCTTAACTTTTTTGATGAGAGATGATTTTGAAAGTTCAAAATGTTGGTTGGATCCTTGGTTGAGTTGCATGTTTGATTGCATTCATATCTATGTTTTTCTCGTCTTAAAAAACTATTTTTAAGCAATCTTGACAGCTCCTCGACACCTCTCGATACCTGGCTTATCTATCAAGCTCATTTGTTGATTTTTATCGCAATCTCGATACCTCTCGATAGCTAGGTGGATCAATCGAGAAACCTCCTATCCCTTCGATACCTCTTCGATCCATCAAGCTTTTTTTGCTATGGACACCTCTCGATAGCTGCATCTGTCGAAGCTTTTAAAGCTCAACATCTCCCTCGACACCTCCCAACACCTCCATTTGTCGAGAATTACTGATCACCTATATAAGGGTTCAAACGCGATCCGATCCTCATTTTCTCGGTCTCTCTCGATCTATCCGCGTCTTTTCACCTCCTAAACCTCTCTCACTCACTCCTAACCTCTTCCTCAAGGATTCTTCAAGTTTATTCAAGTTTCTCTTCACTTGGTAAGTTTTTAATCTCTCATTTTCATGCATATCATGCTTTGTAACCTAAGTTTTTGGGTTTTCTACAAAATTTGGGGTTTTTCCAAATCAAAGAGGTTTTTTGTAAAATTTTTTGGGATGGGTTTTGAAGATTTGATATTAAAAACTTCATATATTGCATCTCATGAGCATTGTAACTATATTGTCATGCATTTAGATATGTGCAACTCATTGTGAGCTAGTAGATTGGATTAGGTTAAGCCCATGATGCAATTTCCTTTGCATGTCACATGTTCATGCATTCTATATGTTCCTTCTTTTCAATATATTTTGATATATTTGAACTGCTTGGGACTTTTCTGATTGTCTTTTTCTCCCTCTCTCTCTCTCTCTTCTGTTTACGTTAATGCGTCAATGGCACCAAAACATAAGTCTGCTCCATCTTGGAACCCTCTTCGTTCTGGGGCATCTTCGTTTTCTAATCCTACCCCTTTTTCTATTCGGTTTTGTGATGAGGATGCCCGAAAGGACTTCTAAGAGAACATCTCTAGACAAGGCATTCATTCGGAACGCCGAGTCATCTTGTCAGATTTCTCCGACACTGACCTACCCATTATCATTCATAATCGGGGTTGGGAGTCACTGCGTGACATCCCGGTCACCTGTCCTTTCGTGTTGATCCAGGAGTTCTACTCCAACATGCATGAACTGGATGCTTCTGTACCTCTTTTTCGTACTCACGTTTGAGTTACGCACATAATGGTTACACCGAATATTGTATCCAAGGTGCTCCATGTTTCAAGGGTAAAGCATCTTGACTACCCTGGTTATGAGAGTCTGAGGATTGTTTCCAAAGACGAGATGATTTCTGCCTTTTGCGAGCACCCTTCTAATTGGGGTGATCGTCAGTTTACACCATATTCGACCTTTGCTAAAGGTCCTAAATTCATGAACATGGTGATGACTTTTGTTTTGCACCCTATTTCTCACTATAACTCTATCATAGAGCCTCATGCTCAATTTTTGCTTTCCCTTCTTAAGCATCTCACTATAGATTTTCCTTTACATTTCATTCTTTCTATTATAGATATGTATAAGGATACGACGACTCGTGATAAGCTCATCTTTCCTTCAGCTATTATGCGGATATTATGCCATTTTCCTGTTCCTTTTCCCTCATCCGACCACTTCCCTGTTATGTGTGCCATTGACTTTGCTACCATTAAATGGAGCGAGGTGCTGTTTCAA
This sequence comes from Quercus rubra, assembly GCA_035136125.1. Taxonomy (NCBI): domain Eukaryota; kingdom Viridiplantae; phylum Streptophyta; class Magnoliopsida; order Fagales; family Fagaceae; genus Quercus; species Quercus rubra. The sequence continues at coordinate 42,768,939 of CM068738.1, forward strand.
TCAAGGTGGTTCAATACGACAGCTCTTCCCTCTCCTGCAGCTCCATCCATCTCTGCTCCCTTTACTTCAGCGGGAGGTGTGACTCTGCATGCTATCATGGCATAGGTTCAGCGTATGGATGCTTGCCTTGATACACTCTCTACTGAGCTATATCAGGTGAACACTCGTGTCGGCCATATTGCTAAACGGCAGGCTTCCCTTGGTGGTTTTGTGGAGTCTCCTTCTCCTTCTTCCGAGGCACCCGAGGCATCTGAGAATGATGATGACTCCGACGACGATGATGATGGTGAGGATGGAGATGCTTGCTCTTCTAGTTCTGACAAGATGTTTACTCGACACTCTTACCCATTTGTTAGGATTAGTGCCCTTAAATCCTATTGTATGATGCTATGTATGATATTATGTGTGACATTATGTATGACATGATGTATGACTTAATATTGTAATTAATAAATTTGTTTTGTTATTATCTGAAATAATGGTAACATGAATATTTAGACATTATCATATAGTCCATGAGATGCATAGTATGTGATTTATGTGAAAAGTCACAGAAGATATAAATTACAAGTTCTTTGTAAACTCAGAATTTAGTTCGTAGTCGGTGATGAAATTGGGCATTTCATCTGCGAAGACTATAACGTATCAACTAAGATGATTTGTCTTGATCATGGAAGTGGTGACTTTTAGTTGATATGTTGATATGTTTTAAGAGTTAAAACATATTGAACTAGACTGTTGTGAGATTTATTATTCTCGTAAAGACTGTCAATTGAATAATAAATCTCACGACTTATATTTGCATGAACTCTTAATCCTGAGAGAATAATGGACTTGATCATGAAGTGTAGGTTGCTTTGAAATATCAAGAGTGAGATCTAAAATAACGGTCAAAATCTTAGTATATTGGGTAGCCACATTTAGTGTTGATGGAACATATATTCTCAAGATGGAATTCATAGTCTCTTAACGGAGATATAAAATATTCCCTTGAGATAAGTTTAATGGGTTTAGTTATTCAGAGAGTTAGGCCTAACCATTTTGGTAAGAAATTACTAAAGTATATATTTATGAAATTGGATTCCATAAATATATGATAAATAACTGAAAATGATTAAACCGGGTACTCAAGGATTAAAATGTAGTAATTTACAAAGTGGCAGTCTACATTAATTAATTTGTATTACTATGAATATTTTATGAAGGGGTTGCATGTACAATAAAGTCTTGGGATATAATTTATAGATAAGGTCTAGAGTGCAACTATATTTATATAGTGGTATTAAATATAGTTAATGGTAACTTTGGACTTGTCAAGAGTTGACAGAAAAGCCCAAGGCCCATTGGAGCTAGTGTCTTATTGGTCCCTTTTGGTCCCACTCCAAGCCACACACTTAAGCCCAACTGGAAAGGCCCAAAAGGTCAACCTAATTAGATAATTGATTAGATACAAAGGGAAAACGTACAGAATTTTATGGATTAGAAACATCATTGTGAAATGGTGTAGGTGAGTGTATGTCACTCTCAAATTCTTCCTTTGTAATCAATTGAGAGTCCACACATCTTGGGCGTTAGTGGAATTGGAGTGAAGATTAAGAGTATTCCCAAGTGTTTCGATCTTTTTTTTTGAAATTCACCGCTTCAAGGTATGCTCTCTTATATTTGAATTCTGAAATTTACATAGTGCATGTTATAGATTATGAATGAAGTAGATCTGTTTAACTTTCTGTTGCGTATATGCATATTTCCTACAATTGGTATCAGAGCGGTCTTCAATTTCCAATCTGTTTAACATGTTTTGTGAATTTTAGAATTAGAGATGATAGTTTCATATTGTTAGAAGATTATTTTTTTTAATTTTCTGCATGTTGTTGAAACTATGATTTGATGAAAACTGAAATTGATGTTATGATGTTGTTTAAATTTAAATTTAAGTACGTTAAATTGAATCTTAAGGCTATAACATCAATAGAATTCAATTTAGACATCAATCTCTGTCTGTAATGTTCATATGTTGAATGTTTGTTCATGAAAAACGAAGAAAACTGCCTTAGAAAAATTCTGGAAATTTGAGTTTCACGATTTTCGATCGATCGAACAAGTCAGAAGGTTGAGTTTGAATTTTTTAATTTTTTCGATCGATCGAGGGGCACATTGGATCAATCGAAAGAAAGAAAATCAGAATTTTTTCTAAGTGTTTTCACATGTAAAAAGAATAAGACTATGTGTAATTAGATTATGCATGTTTTAAATTTAAAAACCTTTATTTTAAAACATCTAGTGGGAGAGAGATACAAGGGTTGAATCTCATGGCCTCCATTGTTGGTTCATAGTAGTGTGAAATATATACTTTGTCTTAGCCTCGAGCTTTGCATTCCATGTGGAGAGTATTTGTTTCATAGTCCTACAAGAATGAATTACTTGGTTTATAGTAGTTTGATCAAACACCTTGTCTTAGCCTCGAGCTTTGCATTCCATGCGAAGGGTGTTTTGTATCATGGTACTACGAAATAAACTTGTTAAGGGGATGAAATGTGACTACACATGATTCTAGCCAATGGTATACACTAGACTAAATATTATAGTATCCTCTATGCTGAGTTCTTACTATTATCATTTAGAGGCCAAATGTAAAACGACATATTATTAGTGTTTGATAAGAGTTATCATGATAGCATTAATAATGAGAAGAGTTCTCATTCAATCATAGTATTTAATGTTCACTCTATGCTGAGGGATATTGAATATGGGATTGGGTTGTCGTTGCATATATTATATTATGGTTTTGTTAAGGTTCCATATTATATGTTTATATGCTAAAATGATAATGTCCGGTTTACTTAATATATTCATGTTTATTATTTTCAGATTTGAACATGGCATCATTTAGCCCACTTGTAACTATTCTTAATCAAAACAAACTGACTGGATCCAACTATGTTGACTGGAAAAGAAATTTGGACATAGTTCTTACAGCTGAAGAGCACAAATATGTGCTTACTAAACCATGTCCCAGCTTTTCTTCATTAGATGCTCCTCTTGAGGAAAAACAACGATATGATCGTTGGTAGAAATCTAATGAGATGGCCAAGTGCTACATCCTAACATCTATCTCAAATGTTCTACAGCATCAAATGTAGGATGTAGAACTAGCTTCAGACATCATGCTAAGTCGGAAGGAGATGTTTGGTGAGCAAGGCCGTTCTGCAAGGCAAGAGACCATGAGGCAAATTTATAATACCAAAATGGCTGAAGGAAGTTCAGTAAGGGAGCATTGCCTTACAATGATCTCTAATCTGAATACATTGGAAGTTTTAGGTGCCGATATTGATGGAGAATCCCAAGTGGATATGATACTCTAGTCACTACCGAAATCATTCAAGGAATTCAGACTTAATTACAATATGAACAAAAAGATTTACTCATTGTCTGAATTAATGAGTGAGTTGGTAGCCGCGGAAGGCATCCTTGGTACTTCTAATGTTGAAGCCAATGTGGGTGAAGCTTCTACTTCTCAACCTAAGTCGAAAGGCAAGGGTAAAAAGAAGAAAAAGAAGGACTTCACCAAGTAAGAGGGTAAATAAATTGCCTTAGGGGTTGCTGATAAAGGAAAGAAGATCAAAGGAAAATGTTTCCATTGTGGTGAGAAAGGACATTGGGAGAGGAATTGTCCAATATTCAAGGTTACCAAGAATAAGGGTATGAATAATACATTCCTTTTAGAAATATGTTTGGTACAGAATCCAATAGATTCCTGGTGTGTGGATTCAGGTTGTACTAATCATATCTGCAATTCCTTGCAGGGGTTCCAGGAGACCAGAAAGCTTAAAGAAGGGGAATTGTTTCTTACTTTGGCTGATGAGAGCAAGATTCCGGTTGTAGCTGTTGGTGTTTATAATTTATGTTTTGAGTCTAGAGTTTTAATATTGGAAGACTGTTTGTATGTACCTAATGTTCGTAGGAATTTAATTTCTGCTACTTACTTAGGTAAACATGGATATTGTGTTATCCTTAAAGACAATGTTGTAATAAAGAAGGGTAAAATGTTTATCTGTTCTGGCAATATTGTGGATGGTCTTTATATTTTAACTCTTGATAAGCATGAATTATATAATTCTGAATTAGATAATGATTCTCATGTAAAATCATTAAAGAGAAAGTTTTCTTCAACTAGTGATGCATATCTTTGGCACTTGCGTTTAGGTCATATTAACTCAAAAAGGATTCAAAGACTGATCAAAGATGGTCTCTTAGAGCCCATGGACTTTGATGAATTTCCAGTTTGTGAATCTTGTTTGGAAGGTAAAATGACCAAACGACCTTTTAATGCAAAAGGTAGAAGAGTCCAAGATTTGCTAGAACTAATACATTCAGATGTATGTGGTCCTATGTCAATCCAAGCAAGAGGTGGTTATAAGTACTTCATCACTTTTACCGATGATTACTCTAGATTTGGTTATGTGTACCTAATGAAACGGAAGTCCGAAGCCTTTGAAAAGTTCAAAGAGTTTAGGGCTGAAGTTGAGAATCAATTAGGTAAACGCATAAAGGCCATTCGATCTGATCGAGGTGGCGAATACCTTCTTGGGGATTTTAAGGATTACTTAACTAAGAATGGGATTGTATCCCAATTGACTGCACCTGGAACTCCATAACAAAATGGTGTAGCGGAAAGAAGGAATAGGACTCTTTTAAATATGGTTAGGTCCATGATGAGTTATTCAACTTTACCAATTTCTTTTGGGGGATATGCCTTAAATACTGCAATGTATCTTTTGAATTTAGTACCTTCGAAGTCTATTCCTAAAACACCTGTAGAGTTGTGGAATAGGCGTAAGCCTAGTATGAGACATCTCCATATTTGGGGTTGTCCAGCACATGTGTTGAAAGGAAACTCTGACAAGTTATAGTCTAAAACAGAAGTGGTTTTCTTTGTAGGGTATCCAAAAGGAACTATTGGAGGTTTATTCTATAGTCATAAAGATAATAAAGTATTTGTTAGCACAAATGCCAAATTCTTGGAAAATGACTATATGAATGATTATACTCATAGAAGTAGAGTTGTGTTGGCTGAAATGAATGAACTTGTAAATGTACAACCAATAGATGAAACTAGGGATAATGTGAATGTATTAGATACATCACAAGATACTACTCAAGAGATATCTAGTACATAGGTGCCTTGTCGTAGTGGGAGAATTGTTCGGCCTCCTATAAGATTCATAGGTTTGGGAGAAACTTATGAAGCTATCTTAGAAGAGGCTGAATCAAATCCCTACACTTATGAAGAGGCTATTAATGATATAGATGCACATCATTGGGTTCAAGCTATGAAATCTGAATTAGATTCCATGTATTCCAATCAAGTTTGGGATCTTGTAAAGGTGCCTAAGGGCATTAAACCTGTTGGTTGCAAATGGGTTTACAAGAGAGAGAGAGGGATAGATGGAAAGGTTGAAACCTTTAAAGCAAGGCTAGTGGCGAAAGGGTAGACACAAAAAGAAGGCATTGATTATGAAGAAACCCTTTCACCAGTAGCAATGCTTAAATCTATCAGATTTCTCTTGTCCATTCCTGCTCATTATGATTATGAGATTTGGCAAATGGATGTCAAGACTGCTTTTCTTAATGGCAATCTTGATGAGGAAATCTATATGATGCAACCGGAAGGTTTCATAGCAAAGAACCAAGAGCATATGGTATGCAAATTGAAAAGGTCCATATATGGACTTAAGCAAGCATCTAGGTCATGGCACATCAGATTTGATCAAGCAATCAAATCATTTGGTTTTGAACAAAATCTTGATGAACCATGTATGTACAAAAGACATCAAGATAAAGTAGTAATGTTCCTAGTGCTTTATGTTGATGATATTTTACTCATTGGAAATGATGTAGGGGTAATGTCATCAATAAAGGTTTGGTTGTCAAGCCAATTTGATATGAAGGACTTGGGTGAGGCTAATTTTATTCTAGGGATCAAGCTTTGTCGAGATCGCAAGAATAAGATGTTAGGCTTATCACAAGCTGGATATATAGATAAGGTTCTAGAACGGTTTAGCATGCAAAACTCCAAGAAAGGTTTACTTCCTTTCAGACATGGAGTTCCTCTGTCTAATGACCAAAGGCCTAAGACTCAAGAGGATGTAGATATAATGAGACAAGTTCCTTATGTTAGGATTAGTGCCCTTAAATCCTATTGTATGATGCTATGTATGTTATTATGTATGACATTATGTATGACTTAATGTTGTGATTAATAAAGTTTCTTTATTATTATTATCTAAAATAATGGTAACATGAATATTTGGACATTATCATATAGTCCATGAGATGCATAGTATGTGATTTATGTGATTTAGTCACAGAAGATATAGATCACAAGTTCTTTGTAAACTCATAATTTTGGTTCGTAGTTGGTGATGAAATTGGGCATTTCATCTGCGAAGACTATAACATATCAACTAAGATGATTTGTCTTGATCATGGAAGTGGAGACTTCTAGTTGATATGTTGATATGTTTTAAGAGTTAAGACATATTGAACTGGACCGCTGTGAGATTTATTATTCTCCTAACGACTGTCAAATGAATAATAAATCTCACGACTCCTATTTGCATGAACTCTTAATCCTGAGAGAATAATGGACCTAATCATGAGGTGTAGGTTGCTTTGATATATCAGGAGTGAGATCTAAAGGCACGATCAAAACCTTAGTATGTTGGGCAACCACATTTAGTGTTGATGGAACATATATTCTCAAGATGGAATTCATAGTCTCTTAACGGAGATATAAAATATTCCCTTGAGATAAGTTTAATGGTTTTGGTTATTCAGAGAGTTAGGCCTAACCACTTTAGTAAGAAATTACTAAAGTATATATTTATGAAATTGGATTTCATAAATATATGATGAATAACTTAAAAGGATTAAACCGGGTACTCAAGGATTAAGATGTAGTAATTTTCAAAGTGGCAGTCTACATTCATGACTTTATATTACTACGAATATTTTATGAAGGGGTTGCGTGTATAATAAAGTCTTGGGATATAATTTATAAATAAGACCTAGAGTGCAATTATATTTATATAGTGGTATTAAATATAATTAATGGTAACTTTGGACTTGTCAAGAGTTGACAGAAAAACTCAAGGCCCATTGGAGCTAGTGTCTTATTGGTCCCTTTTGGTCCCACTCCAAGCCACACATTAAAGCCCAATTGGAAAGGCCCAATAGGCCGGCCCAATTAGATAATCAGTTAGTTATAAAAGGGAGAAACATGCAGAAATTTATTTTAAGAGAATCATAATTGTGAAGTGGTGTGTATGTGCAAGTGAAACCACTCGATTATTCTCCCTTAGAAACTGATTGAGAGACCACACTTCTTGGGCGAAAAGTGGAATTTGAGTGAAGATTAAAAGTGTTTCCAAGAACTTCTAATCTTTTGTTTTGAATTTCACCGCACCAAGGTACGCTATCTTGTTCTCAAATTCTCAAAAACACATAGTGCATGTTATCAATCATGAATGAAATAGATCCATGAATGTCGTTTCCGCTATGAGTTTTGTATGGGATACAAAACCAGATTTTCCTTCACCTTATGCTTCTGTAGTGGGAAGTCTCATGTATGCCATGCTTTGTACTAGACCAGATATTTGTTATTCAGTAGGCATGGTCAGCCGATATCAATCAAATCCAGGACCAAAACATTGGTAAGCTGTAAAGCACATTCTCAAGTATCTTCGGAGAACAAGAGATTATATGCTTGTTTACCGTTGTGAGGATTTGATTCCCATTGGCTATACAGACTTAGATTTTCAATCGAATCTAGATTTCATAAAGTCCACATCAGGATGTGTATTCACCTTGGGAGGTGGAGCCATAACATGGAGGAGTGTCAAGCAATCTTGCATTGCGGACTCCACCATGGAAACAGAATATGTTGCTGCTTGTGAAGCAGCAAAAGAAGCTGTATGGTTCAAGAAATTCCTTTCTGACCTTGGTGTAGTAAGAATTAAGCAAGTTCCCATTACTTTGTTTTGCGACAGTAGTGGAGCAGTTGCACAATCTAAAGATCTAAGGAATCACAAGAAAGGAAAGCACATTGAGAGAAAGTACCACATCATTAGAGATATTATTGCTCGTGGAGATGTGGTGGTAGCAAAGATTGAAAGTGCAAATAATCTAGCAGATCCCTTTACCAAAACATTGCCTCAAAGGACCTTCGAGTCGCATTTGGAGGGAATGGGAGTTAGATTAGTGCACAATAGTCTTTAAGACAAGTGGGAGACTGTTAGGATTAGTGCCCTTAAATCCTATTGTATGATGCTATGTATGATATTATGTGTGACATTATGTATGACATGATGTATGACTTAATATTGTAATTAATAAATTTGTTTTGTTATTATCTGAAATAATGGTAACATGAATATTTAGACATTATCATATAGTCCATGAGATGCATAGTATGTGATTTATGTGAAAAGTCACAGAAGATATAAATTACAAGTTCTTTGTAAACTCAGAATTTAGTTCGTAGTCGGTGATGAAATTGGGCATTTCATCTGCGAAGACTATAACGTATCAACTAAGATGATTTGTCTTGATCATGGAAGTGGTGACTTTTAGTTGATATGTTGATATGTTTTAAGAGTTAAAACATATTGAACTAGACTGTTGTGAGATTTATTATTCTCGTAAAGACTGTCAATTGAATAATAAATCTCACGACTTATATTTGCATGAACTCTTAATCCTGAGAGAATAATGGACTTGATCATGAAGTGTATGTGGCTTTGATATATCAGGAGTGAGATCTAAAGTAACGGTCAAAATCTCAGTATATTGGGCAGCCACATTTAGTGTTGATGGAACATATATTCTCAAAATGGAATTCATAGTCTCTTAACGGAGATATAAAATATTCCCTTGAGATAAGTTTAATGGTTTAGTTATTCAGAGAGTTAGGCCTAACCACTTTAGTAAGAAATTACTAAAGTATATATTTATGAAATTGGATTTCATAAATATATGATGAATAACTGAAAAGGATTAAACCGGGTACTCAAGGATTAAAATGTAGTAATTTACAAAGTGGTAGTCTACATTAATTACTTTGTATTACTATGAATATTTTTTGAAGGGGTTGCATGTACAATAAAGTCTTGTGATATAATTTATAGATAAGGCCTAGAGCGCAACTATATTTATATAGTGGTATTAAATATAGTTAATGGTAACTTTGAACTTGTCAAGAGTTGACAGAAAAGCCCAAGGCCCATTGGAGTTAGTGTCTTATTGGTCCCTTTTGGTCCCACTCCAAGCCACACATTTAAGCCCAATTGGAAAGGCCCAAAAGGTCAGCCCAATTAGATAATTGGTTAGATACAAAGGGAAAAACGTACAAAATTTTATGGATGAGAAACATCATTGTGAAATGGTGTAGGTGAGTGTATGTCACTCTCAAATTCTTCCTTTGTAACCAATTGAGAGTGCACACTTCTTGGGCGTTAGTGGAATTGGAGTGAAGATTAAGAGTATTCCCAAGTGCTTCGATCTTTGTTTTTGAAATTCACCGCTTCAAGGTATACTCTCTTATACTTGAATTCTGAAATTTACATAGTGCATGTTATAGATTGTGAATGAAGTAGATCCGTTTAACTTTCCATTGCGTATATGTGTATTTCCTACACCTTTGTCACTCGTGACAAAAAGGGGGAGTAGTTTTAGTTATGAGAGTAGTCATAGTTAGGGGGAGGGTTAGTGTAGGGGATTTTTGTTAAGGGGAAAGTGCACATTGAGGGATGTAATGAAGATTCTATGTATCTTTTTCTTTCCTTTCTATTTAGATACATTGTTCATGTATCTTAGATCTTGTGATCACATTGTGATAGCAAACCTTGTACTTGTTTATATATATACATTTGAGATTGTTATTACAGTTCTTTCACATATTTCTCCATGTGTTGTTTCTTTTCTTTCTTTATACACATGTTTCTTATTTTTGTATGCAATCTATTATTTCCGTTTCACACAAAGATGCCTTGATGAATTTTATTTAAAGTGTTTCAGAAATACAGGTTGTTAGTCTTCTTACCATAAACTTTCTTTTTGCAAAGTTTTTTAAGAGTTTGTGTTAGGATAGATTTTATTATATTCAACAAGTGAATATGAGTTAAGTGTTTTTATGACTTGTCTTATATGTTCATTTGTTTGTTGTGGTTTTGTCATGGATTGCCAAAGGAAGAGATTGTTAGGACATATGTGATTCACTTGTTAAAAACATATGTCATTACTTCATGTAATTGGCTAATCCTTTGACAAAACGCACTTTAATTGTAATTGGGTAGATTTAGGATGTGTTTAATATTTCAAGAAACCGTGTTTCAAGATCAAGTGTTAAAGTCATGCAAGTTTGTTCAAGATTCAAGTGCAGAAAGTGTTGTTCATTAAAGCTCGGCAATAGCTCGACAGATAGGCATTTGTCCAAATATATGAAAAACTGAATTTCAGTTCTGTTTTAACTCCAATCCGTGATTGTATGTTTAAGCTTTATTTTCTCACAACCCTAGACATGTAAAAGGATTATTTTAAAGGCCGTCAAAGTGAACACAAGTGTTGAGCAAAGTTTGTTCAAGCAAATTATGACTGGAGATAGAATTCGCCATAGTTCATCTTTCTTGTGAAGAAGTTGCTGTGTTTGTGCACCGTAGGGTTTTGTAACCAAGCATCTTCTTGATCTTCATTGTCTGGATGAACTGAAGAACTTTGCAGCCAACAACCTTCTCTAATTGGTGATTGAAGCCGTGTACTAGGATCCACGCAATTGGTTAGTCACGTACTAGCAGCCGTGCATTACAAGGAGAGATTGTCACTACAAAACAAGTCCAACTGGGTATTGGGGTAGAGGTTCAACTGTAGGTTGGTATAAGGTACTGAAATTCTTTTACTTATAACCGCTTGTTGTGATAATAATGGATTCTTGGGAATGGTGACCTTAAAATCACCCGATGGAGTTTTTGCCGTATAAGTTTTCCCCATTCTTAAAAAAATCACCGTGTCAATTTATTTTTCGCTACATATTTAGTATAATTGGTGATTTGTTTGTGATACCAAGCATTTGCATGTTAATTTGATAAATTATTAAACTTGGCTAATTAATCAATTAATTAACCACAAGGGGTCAATACGTTTTTGGCCTATCAGGGAACTTTTCAACTACTCCTATCCACCCATAGACCCAAAAGTGCCTACAAGTCGGCACCCAGTAACTAACTAGGGTATGCACATCTTACATTTGCCTTCAACGATGAGTTTGGGTTCAACCTAATATGAGGGTTAATGTCATGCATTTTGAAATGAAAGGGGAAAGACTTTCCGAGCGCAATGAATATATGTTAGGATTAATGCCCTTAAATCCTATTGTATAATGCTATGTATGATATTATGTATGACATGATGTATGATTTAATATTGTAATTAATAAAGTTGTTTTATTATTATTTGAAATAATGGTAACATGAATATTCGGACTTTATCATAGAGTCCATGAGATGCATAGTATGCCATTTATGTGAAAAGTCATAGAAGATATAAATCACAAGTTCTTTGTAAACTTAGAATTTAGTTCGTAGTCGGTGATGAAATTGGGTGTTTCATCTGCAAAGACTATAACATATTAACTAAGTTGATTTGTCTTGATCATGGAAGTGGTGACTTCTAGTTGATATGTTGATATATTTTAAAGAGTTAAAACATATTGAACTGGACCACTGTGAGATTTATTATTCTCCTAATGACTGTCAATTGAATAATAAATCTCATGACTTATATATTTACATGAACTCTTAATCCTGAGAGAATAATGGACCTGATCATGAAGTGTAGGTTGCTTTGATATATCAGGAGTGAGATCTAAAGTAACGGTTAAAATCTCAATATATTGGGCAACCACATTTAGTGTTGATGGAACATATATTCTTAAGATGGAATTCATAGTCTCTTAACAAAGATACAAAATATTCCCTTGAGATAAGTTTAATGGGTTTGTTATTGAGAATGTTAGGCCTAATTACTTTAGTAAATAATTTACTAAAGTATATATTTATGAAATTGGATTTCATAAATATATGATGAATAACTTAAAGGATTAAACCGGGTACTCAAGGATTAAGATGTAGTAATTCACAAAGTGGCAGTCTTCATTCATGACTTTGTATTATTACGAATATTTTATGAAGGGGTTGCATATATAATAAAGTCTTGTGATATAATTTATTAATAAGGCCTAGAGTGCAATTATATTCATATAGTGGTATTAAATATAATTAATGGTAACTATGGACTCGTCAAGAGTTGACAGAAAAACCGAAGGTCCATTGGAGCTAGTGTCTTACTGGTCCCTTTTGGTCCCACTTCAAGCCACACACTAAAGCCCAATTGGAAAGGCCCAATAGGCCAGTCCAATTAGATAATCAGTTAGTTATAAAGGGAGAAACATACAATTTTTTTTTTTTTTTTTAAAAAGAGACATCATTGTGAAATGGTGTGTATGTGTGAGTGAAGCCACTCGATTATTCTCCCTTGGAAACTGATTGAGAGACCACACTTCTTGGGTGTAAAGTGGAATTGGAGGGAAGATTAAAGTGTTCCCAAGTACTTCTGATCTTTTGTTTTGAATTTTACCACACCAAGGTACGCTTTCTTGTTCTTAAATTCTAAAATTTACATAGTGCATGTTATCAATCATGAATGAAATAGATCCATGTTTATTGCTTCCGCTATGTGTTTTGTATGAGATACAAAACTAGATTTTCCAACAATATATGCACAAATAAAGGTGTAGTAGAAAATAAATCTACTACCCTAGGTTTGCACATGTGAAGGAAAGCCATAAAGCATGCTTAGGAAAGTAGGAAAGCTTCACACATACGAAAATACTTTAAAGCTATTTTTTGCAAAACCTTTTGAAAAAATTTTTGAAAAATATTTTTGAGTTTTGAAAATAGTTTACTAAGGAGTAAAAGCATTTTTTTTTCAAAAGGAGAGCCTCGAAGGCTAATGCGAATTGCAACATTTTTTTGAAAGCCAATGTCTAAATATTAAGAGTTTTTGAAAAGCTCTAAAGGCTAAAATCTCTTAAGTGTCCCCAGTGGAGTCACCAGTCTGTCGATGCCTTGCAGCTGTTCAACCACCCATCGCAGTGACACTTGTGCACACACAAAAAATACATGGGCCCGAGAGCTCGGGGGCTATGAAGAAGGTCAAGACCTCTGGTGTGTGACTGGAAAATGAGCAAATTTTAATCAGGTTACCAAAGTTAAGTGAAATCGCCACCAATCATTGGGTTTTTTATAAGGTGTAATTGGTCACCTGACTTTATTTGATTTTATTACTAATCCTAGTCTAAGAAAAAGATTGTTTTTCCTAATCTGATATGAACGAATAAAAAAATCTTGATTCTTGAGTTCGGAAGTTTGGTTACATGTGGGAAAGTTGTTAGGCACCCCATAACGCTTGTTTGCAGACAGTCCTTCGTTTTGGTGAAATCTTAATTTAAGGACATTGGCAATTATAGCTTTGGGGGTTTTAACGGAATAGGGCTTTGAGGTTTGGATTTGGAAAGGGTGTGGTCTTGATTGATGCTTCCTTAGTGTGTTTTGAATTGTTGCTAAATTTCCACGACGAAAATTCGGCAACATTTCACCTTATTTTTGTGGCGGAAATCTGGCAATGCTTCACCTCAAATGCGTCATAGCACACAAAATGCTATTCTCACCAAGCCTTCACTATGAGAATACAGCAATGGAGGTGCCCCATTTTCATGGCAAAAATCTAGCAGAGTTTCGCGTTTGGTGCATTATGGCGCATCGACAGGGTTTCATGCTTGTGTATATGGCACTTGCCAGAATGCTCATACTAAGACGAGCTGAAACGCCTCAAAGTATTAAGCATATTGATGTGTGTCGCAAACACGGGGAAGCCAATGTCACTTAAGTGACATGAATCAAAACAATCACACCACGATGATCACGCACACAATATAGCGTGAATATACACCTACAGTAATTGCCTTAAGTGCATACCCACACTACAAGGTCAAGAGTACTCATGACTTAGAAAGGGTCGCTCTCTTAGCCATGAGAGTCCACCATACAAAGTGCACAATCACCCACATACAAGCATATATATATACATACATCATGCACAATGCTACCATGTAGAGCAGGAAAGTAAAATAGACATTCCCTACATCCAAAGGGTATGGCCCAACAAGGTACAAGAAATGTAAAACAGACATTGCCATACCCTAGGAATCCAACCTAAGCAAAATACAAGGAAAGGAAACCCTAGTACATGGTTCTAGAGAGGACTAAAAGAGAGAGAGAAAGAGAAGACCACTCGGAGAGGCTAGGCCTTCTAATCTACTAAACATTTCCCTTTTTGGGCTTAGGTCTTCTAGCTTGCATCCTTGCCCTCTTTGCTTGCATCTTGGAAGTCATGCCTTTGCTCCAAGTGTCCTTGCTCCATGTGAGAGAGTAGGAAACTTAAGGTGCTCTCAGTAAAGAAGCATGTAAGCATACACATGCATAAAGGAAATGATCCAAACCCTTTGATGTAGGCCTAGGTGTATGGATGTAGGCGTAGACCACAAGTCTAGATCTACACCTTACTTAAGGGCCAAAACATAGAAAAATGCATAATAAGAGATAAGAGGCTATAAAATCACAAGGCATAGCATCCAACATATAGATCTAGACACATAAACATGTAGATCTAAGCACAAACACGGCACAAAGCACATAAACATGTAGATCTGAGCACAAACATGACAATGAGCACATGAACATGTAAATCTAAGAATAAACATGGTTTTTAGGCATATCCTAGCCCATGAAGGCTAGGCCAACAACATCAAAGCAATAAAACATGTTTGAAAGCAAGTAGACATGCTAGGAAGCAAGATAAAGAAAAAGATATACTATAGAAAGCGATAAAGCATATTGTAAAGCAAGATAAAGCAAAGGGTGTAGATAGTAGCTAAAAAGCTACATCTACACCCTTAAAACCTCAAAGCCAAGGTCCTAAGACCAAGGAGAGGGAAAAAAGTGCAAGAGCACTACCTCTTGATTGTTGAGAAAAGAGAGAAATAGAAGGTTTTTGGATGTGTTTGGGAGAGAATTTAGAGAGGAAAAGAGAGAGAATTTTCCTAGACAAGTGCTCCAAAAATGCCCTAATTTTTTTTTTTTTTTTTTTTTGGGTTTGTGGGGTGCTGACATTAGCCGCTTTGACTTTTTTCGATTATGACTTTGATTGCATATTTGGATATCTTTTTGAACTCCGATTTAGCTAATCTTGGTGTCCTTGAAAATATTTGGATCTCTAGTTTCCAAAACACTAAAGAAGTTGAAATTTCGAAGGTTGGATTAAAAGTTATGGCATCGGGAATTGTGCTAATGCACTACACCCAGTTTTCGAAATATCTCAACCATTTTAACTTCGATTTTGACCTATGAATAGTCGTTGGAAAGGGAATTCCATAATATTTGTAATGATGCTAGCTCCAACCTGTTCTGATGGATGGATCAAAATTAGGGTTTTTGGTGCTTCCAAGAGTCAGGCTCAGATCAAACTTGGTCAAAATTGACAAAAATATCCGAGTAGCTTGATTTTGATGTAAAAACATAAAAATTGTTGTTTTGGGCTGATTTTGACGAAATTTAAGTGCTCTGATGCCCAAACGGGTTGCGCCACATCAATCTAGATGTTTCCGTGACCCCATGGAGAAAAGTTAATATTTTCAGAATTTTAGGGGTTCGGCATGCAAATTGTGGGCAGACAATATATGATATCTCCAGGAGGTTTCCTCTATTAGTAAACAAATCACTATATCAATTTATTTTCCACTACACTCTAGTTTAATTAGTGATATGTTTGTGCTTTCACGATTGCAGGTAATTTGACCTAATTAATCAATTTGAGTAATTGAATTAACTAATTTAGGTCAATCTATAATCCAACATAATTTACTTCGAAACAAGCCCACCAAGGTCTTGGACTTTGTCTTGACGTTGTTTTTGTTTTACAAACAAAAAGTGCCATGATTGTAGATATGGTCAAAAAGTTATTTTTTATTCAATAACAAAAATACCTCTTGATTCTTCTTAATGTGTACATGCTATCATTTTAGATGCTTACATATTAACATCCCAAATACTCCCTCTATTCCAATTTATTTATCATCTATTCTATTTTGGGATGTCCCAAAATATTGTCCTATTTCTAAAAATAGAAGTCATCAATTTACTAATGTTCCTATTATATCTCTACTTTTTTTCAAAACTATTTGAAAAGTGTGATGCCCCAATTTGATTGATTGTGTGATGTGTGTGGGTGTGTGATGAGTCCCACATCGGATATTTACTGAGTAGATCTGAGCTTTATTAACAGTTACAAGAAGCTTCAATTGTGACTAGTCCTTTTGAGGTATAGCGCAGATGTGGCTAGCGTAGTTGTGGCTAGCGCTTTTACTTGGGTCGTTACAAAAAGAAAACTAACGAATATTTAAAAAAATCAATCTGATTGGGGCACCTTTTTAGTTGCCATATTAAGAATAACTTTTTTTTAGAAAAAAGCTGATAAATTTACTTAAGAATAGTTTTGAAAACTTATACATTTTTATAAAGCAAACAAGACAATAAATTATGTTTCTTTAAAAAGTTTGATTTTTCAAACAAGACAAACAAATTGGGATGGATGGAGTAGTTATTACGCTTTACTTTATTTGCAACATCTTAAGACAATAAATTTTTTCAATTTTCCAAACATATCCAAGGTGCATAGATGCTTCCTTTCTCTTTTAATCAAAATTAAAATAATAATTAATAATTTTTCGGAAAAATTCATGACTAAAATCCAATATTCAATACTTGAAATCCAACATGACTATGAGAGAATGGCTATCTCAAATATGATATTTATTTTGATATTAGTGGTCTGAATTTCTTTTTTGAACTAAAAGTTCTAAGAGAAGTTTTACAAATACATGAAAATACTCTAATTAATATACACAATTGTATAAGAAGGTTAGATTCTTTTCTTAATTACCATATCACTTATAAACTATTCCTGAAAATGCATATTACAGTTGAGTCTACAGAAAGAAGCTTTACAAAATTAAAATTAATAAAATTTATTTTGGATCGACTGTGTCACAATAAAAAATAAGTGATTTGCCATATTATGAACTGAAAAGGAAATGTTGCGAACACAAAAAATAATTTGAGGTAATTATGAATCTAAAAAAAAAAATTGTTTTATATTGAAAAAAAAAAAAATATCACTCAATTAATATTTAAAAATAGTAAAGTCCTCAGGCTCTCAGCTAAATTTGTCACCTTAATTCCCAAGATACGTTCAATCAGACCTGAACAACGACCAATTTGATCATTGATTTTGCGTATTCTTCACCTTGAAAGCATTTTTCTTTTCTTTTTTTCAGTCAAAAAAAAAAAAAAGATTAAAGACCCAACAAAATTACAAGCATAATTAATGGATGATTGTCGACATTGATGTTGCGTCCATAGATACACGAGAAGAGAAAAACAAAATAGTTTTTCGCCTTTTTCTTTGAAAAATTGCAACTCTATCCACATGAGATGACCATTGAAAAAATGGATTCAACGACAAGCATAGATGTCTCGGTCAATCAATTTTCATCGTTAACACAGAAAAGAAAAATACAGATTTGAGACAATGACCACTGATTTTGGCATCTCTTCACGCGGAAAGCATCTTCCACTTTCTCAGTCAAAACAGAAGAAAAAGTCTGAATACTGATACAACGGGGCAGGTAAATGCGTTTTTGTTTTTTTGCCTTCTATTGCAACTCTATGCATTGGACCATTGAAAAATTTTGGATTCAAACACCACACGTATACTTACTATCACACCCCCATCCCAAAAATAATATCCTCCAAGAAAATTATATCAGATAAATCCAAAACTAACCTCTATAATTCAATTTTTATATGATCTCCAAAGTATCATCGGAAATAAAAATCCAAACCTCATGTGCACAAACAACAAAAATTACAAATTATTAGAAGAACGATAATACTCCGAATTCCTAACCTCCTCTCATACACACTAATCGTTAGAAGTCCGATCTTACTCTAAACTTCATAAAATTCTCTCATTCGCACAACCTCAACAACAGCTCCTACACTTGCTATACTTCATAATTTGTAATTGGAAGGGGAGAAAAAGCGGAGATTGATAAAACAATAAGAAACCATAATCCCAGTTAACGTGGGTGCATGAACACACTAACACATATAAAATAAATTGTACATAGGAAATGTTAATGTATATTATGTTATGGGCTTTAGGCCCAATTACTTTACTTGTACAGCACACTTATACTTGTACTGCACTTTACTTGTACCGCACACTTATGCCTCCTATATAAGGCACTGATGTATATTTTCTCATTAAGAAATACAATACAAATCTTCCAGTATTTCTAACATGGTATCAGAGCCACTGCTCTAATCCTTTGGTGTGCCGCTCTTAAGCAGTCTTGTCTTCTTGGGTGTCATCTGCAGCTGTTGTTGTGAGCAGCACCACTGCCTCCACCGCGACTTCAGTACATCAAAGACCACTGCCTTGCCGCCACCACCGCTTCCGCTTCTCCGATCAAACCATAGATTACACCATCGAAAAGAAATCTCTCTGATCTCCCTTTCTGTGAAATTTCGTCTTCATCGGACTTCCCACGTGCCCCCACGCGCCACCAGAAGTCTCGGCGTCACAGTCACGCGCCTCCAGGTTCCTCCACGCGCCGCCACGTGCTGCCACTCGCCGCCACGCGCTGCCACGCTCCGCCACGCGCTGCCACGCGCCTGCACGCGCCAATGTTCCTCTACTGACGTCATCCCTAGGTGACGTCATATGCCACGTCATCGCCACGTCATCTGCTGACGTCATCCGCCACGGTACCTGCTGACGTCATCGTTGACTTTGACCGTTGACTTTGACTCGGGGTTGACTTTTTCAGTCCAGGTTCTTCTTACCCAGTTTTTCGCGTAGATTTCATTTTTCCAGTCTATTTTTGCATATTGTGTCTCTAAATGGATAAAAAGGATGTTTTTCTTCCTCGCCCCATCAATACTGTGTTGGAGGGGTGTAAGAATTACTTATCTTGGTCTCAAGCTATGCGCAGTTTTCTTAAGGGTCGCATGCTCTAACATTATTGTACTGGTGCACTCACTGTTCCTGTCAAGGGAGCCAATGAAGAAGATGCTGCCTTCCTTGGTCGCATGATTGAATGGGATAGTTACAACCACATGATCCTCACATGGATTAGGAACACTTCCATTCCCTCCATCTCTAACCTGTTAGGTAGTTTTGATGATGCCAAGTCAGCGTGGGATATGTTGGCCAAAAGGTACTCCACTACTCCTGGCTCCATGAAATATCAATTAGTGGTTGAATTGCATCAACTCCGATAAGAACCAGGGCAATCCATCAATGACTACTACGATCAGCTTCGCTTCATTTGGGACCAAATCGACCTTTCTAATCCAACTTGGGCATGCTCAAAGGATGCTTAACAATATGCTTCCATCAAAGATGAATTTCGCCTCTATGAATTCCTGATGTCCCTCCACAAGGACTTTGAACCCATTCGAGGTCAGCTTCTAAATCGCAGTCCTACTCCCTCTCTTGACACTGTTGTGAATGAGTTGGTTAGAGAAGAAGCTCGTCTTGCAACCCTTCAAGCTCAGAATAAGCTCAATGTTTTGGCCATTACACCTTCTGCTCCACCCTTAGAGCAACCTCAGCAATCAGGTGATTCCTCTGGCTCTAGCAATCGTCGTAAGCAGACCAACAAAAAGTTCTGCAACTATTGCAAGCGTCCTGGCCACACCATTGAAACTTGCTATCGTCGTAGCAAATCTACTGCTGCTGCTACTAATACTAAGCCTACTCCACCAATGACTTCCATTTCAGTTGAGTCCCAGTCTTCTGGATCCACTATCAATTTCTCCCCCACTGAACTACAGGAGATCATAGCTCAGGCTATTCGTATGGCTGGTAATGCATCTCTTTCCACTGCTCTCTCTGTTCTACCCGGTAAGTCTCAAACTTGGCTTTTCGATTCTGCCTGTTGCAATCACATGACACCTCACTCCTCCTTATTCTCCAAACTTGACCCTGCACCACACCCCCTAAATATTCATATAGCTGATGGTTCCACCATGCATGGAAATAGTTTAGGTTTTGTTTCGACTTCCAACCTTTCTGTTCCTAGAGTCTTTCATGTACCTGACCTATCCTATAATTTGTGCTCTGTGGGACAATTAGCTGAATTAGGTTATCGCCTTATTTTTTACTATTCTGGGTGTATTGTGCAGGATCCGAGACTTTTAGTTAATATATTGATATGTTTTAAGAGTTGAGAAATATTGAACTGGACCGCTGTGAGATTTATTATTCTCCTAACGATTGTCAAATGAATAATAAATCTCACGACTTCTATTTGCATGAACTCTTAATCCTGAGAGAATAATGATCCTGATCATGAGGTGTAGGTTGCTTTGATATATCAGGAGTGAGATCTAAAGTCATGATCGAAACCTCAGTATGTTGGGCAACCACATTTAGTGTTGATGGAACATATATTCTCAAGATGGAATTCATAGTCTCTTAACGGAGATATAAAATATTCCCTTGAGATAAGTTTAATGGGTTTGGTTATTCAGAGAGTTAGGCCTAACCACTTTAGTAAGAAATTACTAAAGTATATATTTATGAAATTAGATTTCAAAAATATATGATGAATAACTTAAAGGATTAAACCGGATACTCAAGGATTAAGATGTAGTAATTTTCAAAGTGACAATCTATATTCATTACTTTGTATTACTACGAATATTTTATGAAGGGTTGCGTGTATAATAAAGTCTTGGGATATAATTTATAAATAAGGCCTAGAGTGCAATTATATTTATATAGTAGTATTAAATATAATTAATGATAACTTTGGACTTGTCAATAGTTGACAGAAAAGCCCAAGGCCCATTGGAGCTAGTGTCTTATTGGTCCCTTTTGGTCCCACACCAAGCCACACATTAAAGCCCAATTGGAAAGGCCCAATAGGCCGGCCCAATTAGATAATCAGTTAGTTATAAAGGGAGAAACATACAGAAATTTTAAGAGAAGCATCATTGTGAAATGGTGTGTACGTGCGAGTGAAACCACTCGATTATTCTCCCTTAGAAATTGATTGAGAGACCACACTTCTTGGGCGTAAAGTGGAATTGGAGTGAAGATTAAAAGTGTTCCCAAATAATTCTAATCTTTTGTTTTGAATTTCACTGCATCAAGGTACGCTATCTTGTTCTTAAATTCTAAAAATTTACATAATGCATGTTATCAATCATGAATGAAATAGATCCATGTTTGTTTCTTCCGCTATGTGTTTTGTATGAGATACAAAACCAGATTTACCAACAGTTCTTGAGGCAAGTCCTAGAAGACCAAGAAAAGGAGATCGCAGACACCAAGGATAGGCTCCGTCAGGGGAAAGAGGAGGCGATATGTGAGTATCGTGACTCCGATGCCCTCTTTTCTGAACTTGGAGGCCCGTTTGCAAAAGGTTTTGAGGACTCCCTCCGTCAGGTTAAGGCTTCCTATCCAGACCTAGATTTGTCACATGTTAATATTGACACCCAGGCCCAACCTTTAGTTTAGCCCGTCCATTTTGAGAGTACGAAAGATTTGTTTGCTGATGATGATCCTTAGGGAGATAGAGAGTCTACTAAAATTAAGACCGTCGAAGGTGGCGCCCATCAGTTTGATTTTGCAGAAAAGAAAGTTGAAAATACTCCTCGCCAACAATAGTCTTTTTTTTTTTTTTTTAATGGGCAAAATTGTAAGAACCACTTAAATTTTTAATTTAACCGTTTTTTTTTTTATGTTTGTAGACATCTCCCTTCATGGGATCAAGTAATTACTAACTCTTTTATCCGTCTATACTTATGTGTGTGGATAAATCCATTCTATCTATGGTTATGTATATAACTCATAACATAGGATACCTCCATTCGGTTGAGCCCATCCATCTATGGTTTAATATGTTGTTAAAATCCGTCATGTATGGACGTTATTTTTACTTATCCTATTGATGAAGCGGGATATTGTGGACTTGTAGTTATAATTTTACAAAGCCGTGGAACCCGTCGACTTAATCGTGTCGTTGACCCCGTTCACATTATGGATTTGTAATGGTCATCTTATTTAATGAACCCGTTCACTATGTGGACTTGCCATCCTGTTGGACGAACCCATCCACTTTATGGACTATTTAACATTTTGTGGAACCCATCCACATTATGGACTGCAATTATCATCCTATTTGATGAATCCGTCCTCTTATGGACTTTACAATTTAAGGACTTATATTTTTAATTTAACGTATTGTTGAACCCGTCCACTTTAAGGACTACAATTTGATCATCCTTTTGGATGAGTCCGTCCTCTTATGGGCTCGTACTTTTAATTCAACGTAATATTTAACCCATCCTTTTTAAGGTCAATTTTATCATCCTTTTGGATGGACCCATCCACTAATGTATACTTGTGGACTTAATTATACTAGCTCACCCTCATAGGATGAACCCGTCCACTTATGGACTTAATCATGTATCCGTCCAATTGGGGACTTAATCAGCTCGTCCACTTGGGGACTTGATAACGAAAGTAGTTTAGTAGAGAGAATATATAAACAGCTTGTATTTGAATAACTCCTCTTATTTTTGGTAAACGCACGTATAGGTAAAATATTGTTCTTAGAAAGAATAAAAAAACTCGCCCTTTGGGCTTAAAAAGTATTGTAAGAAAAAATTCAAAAGAAATAAACTGGAAATGAGGAGTGTCGCTCCCCATGCCATCTCCTACTGGTAGTAATTTCGGAGATGCTCTGTGTTCCATGGATGGTGTAGCTTTTATCTGTCCAATGTCTCCAAGTGGTAGGTGCCCTTCCTTTGCTATGACGTGATTCTATAGGGTCCCTCCCAATTAGGGTCGAGCTTTCCTTGGGTGGGATCTCTAGTTGCACCAATTACCTTCCTCAAGACGAGGTTTCCAACCTTAAAGTCCCAGTGTTTGACTCGGGAGTTGTAGTGCTTGACCATAAGTTCTTGGTACCATGCGAGTCTCTACTCAGCTGTTGCCCTTACTTCGTCTAGTAAATCCATCTATAGACACATAGTTTATTCGTTCCTTCCTCTATCATGATTATCCACTCTGTAGCTAGTGAGTCCGACCTCTGCTAGGATGACTGTCTCGCTTCAATAAGCTAATCGAAATGGTGTTTCCCCTGTAGATGTCCTTGTCGTCGCCTTATATGCCCATAGTACGCTTGGCAACTCTTCTGGCCATACACCCTTTGCCCCCTCAAGCCGAGTCTTAATAATTTTAAGGATCAGTTCGTGGCCTTAACTTGCCCATTGGCTTGCGGGTGGGCGAGGGAGGAGTAGTGGTTTTTGATTCTCAACTTGAGGAAAAATCTTGAAAGGAGTCGTTGTCAAATTGTTACCCGTTATCTGAGACCAAGACTCTAGGGATCCCATATCTGCAGATGATGTACCTCCAGACGAAGCTTCGTACATTCTTCTCTGTGATTGTGGCCAGAGCTTCAGCTTCTACCCACTTTTTGAAGTAATCTATGCCTACTATAAGGAACTTCAGCTGTCATACTGCTATCGAAAATGGGCATATGATGTCTAATCCTCACTGAGCAAATGGCCATGGGGTTGTCATTAGGGTCAACTCTTCGGACGGCTGTCTGATGACGTTGCTAAACCTCTAACACATGTCGCAGGTTTTGACATAAGTCTAGGCATTCTTTTGTATAGTGGGCCAGTAGTGTCCTACTTGAATTAGTTTATGTACCAATGATCGTGACCTTGAGTGGTTTTCACAGATCCCTTCGTGGACTTCTCTCATGACATAGTCTGCTTCCTTAGGGCCTAAACACCTTAGGTATGGGCGGGAGAAACCTCTCTTGTACAAGACATCCCTTATCAAAACGAAGCGTTCTGATTAGAACTTCAGCTTTCTTGCGGCTTCCTTCCTGTCTAGTAACACACCATTTTTCAAGTAGGAGATTAATGGTGTGGTCTAGTTGTTTTCAGAACCTATTTCCTACATATCGATGGGATCTATTAATGGAGAAAGTTGAACAATGGAGAGTACATTGTCAGGGATGATCATATGTTCCGTTGAAGCGGCTTTGGTAAGGTGGTCAGCTTGCTTATTCTCTCCTCTAGGGATTTGAACAATCTTGGCCTGCAGGTCATCTACCCTTCTCTTTACTTGCCCCAGGTACTTCTTCATCCTTTCACCCTTATATTCATAACCCTCGTTGACGTGGTTGGTGATGACCTGGGAGTCGCAATGAATGACCACACTTGCGGCCCCTGCCGCTTTAACGAGATCAAGTCCTACCATTAGAGCTTCGTACTCCGCTTCATTATTGGTGGTAGGGAAGTCGAGGTGAACCATACATTCAATCTTGTCTCCTTCTAGAGAAAGAAGCATGATACCCACTCCACTAGCCCGTCTATTGGACAATCCGTCTGTATGTACACTCCATCGAGGACATTCATTTGCCCCCTTGTCTTCCCTGTTTGTGAGCTCTGCTATGAAATCAGCAACGACCTGCCCCTTGATGGCAGTACGTGGGCAGTATTAAATATCAAATTTGTTAGGACATATGTGTTTTACATGTTAAGAACATATGTCATGATTTTATGTAATTGGCTTATCCTTCGACAAAACGCACTTTACTTGTATTTGGGTAGACTTAGGATGTGTTTAAATACTTCAAGAAACTACATTTCAAGATCAAGTGTTGAAGCCTTTAAGTTTGTTCAAGAAATCAAGCAAAAGTGAAAATTCATTAAAGCTTGACAGCTAGTCGATAGCTTCTCGACACCTCCTATCTGTCGAGGTTTAAGAATTTCAGAATTCAACTATGATTTTCTTGGGATCCGTGAATCTGTCTTTAGGCCTTCTTTTCTCCTAACCTTAGACATATAAAAGGATTGTTTTAAGAGCCGTCAAACAGTACACAAGTTGCACAAGCATTGAGCAGACTTTGTTCAAGCAAATTGTGACTAGAGACAAGGTTCTTGACCTAGTTCATCTCTTTCTCTTGAAGAAGTTGTTGTGTATTTGCACCGTAGGGTTTTATGACCAAGCATCTTCTTGATCTTCATCATGTGAATGAACTGAAGAACTTTGTAGCCGACAATCTTCTCAGTTGGTGTTATTGAAGTCGCATACTGGGATCCGTGTAGCTGTTAGTCACATACTTGGGAGCCATGCATCAGAAAAGGAAACTGTCACTACAGAACAAGTCCAATTGGGTATTGGGGTAAGGGTTCAACTGTAGGTTGGTAAGGTACTTGGGATTCTTTTACTTGTAACCGCCTGTTGTGATAATAGTGGAGTTTCGGGAGTGGTGACCTGAAAATCACCTGGTGGGGTTTTTGTCGTTAGGTTTTCTCCATTCGTAAACAAATCACCATGTTATTTATTTTCCGCTGCATTATTAGTTTATTGGTGATTTGTTTGTGCTACCACGCGTTTGCATGATAAATTGATTAATTAATAACTTGGCTAATTAATTAATTAAGTTCTATCACAAGGGGTCATTCAGTTTGTGGCCTATCAAAATTCACTCAACTCTATTGCCCATAGTGCCAATCGCTCGGTGGCTTCAGGGTTGCTCATGGCTCGTCGTAAGGGTTTGTTGGTTAGGACGATCACCGTGTGGGCTTAGAAGTATGGTTTGAGCTTGCGGGCTACTGTAACCAAGGTAAAGGTGAGCTTCTCCATCGGTGGGTACTTCTCTTTTGCACCACGAAGTGCCCAACTGGCGTAGTACATAGGCTTTTACACCTTGTCTTCTTCCTTGACTAAGGCCGCACTAACGGCTGCCGAGGAGACGGCTAAATAGAGGAAGAGCTCCTCCTTTAGTTGTAAAGGACTTAGCAGCAATGTGGAAGAGAAGTAGGCCTTTAGATCCTTGAATGCCCGCTGACATTCGTTCTTCCACTCAAAAGACTTCTTTAGCATATAGAAAAAGGGTAGACACTTATCTGTTGCCCTTGATACGAACTTGTTCAGCGCTGCTACTTTGCCGTTAAGGCTTTGTACTTCTTTCACATTTTTTGGGGGTGCCATTTCTATTATGGCTCGGATCTTATCAAGGTTGGCCTCGATACCCCTTTAAGACACCATGAATCCAAGGAATTTTCCTGCCATCACCCTAAAAGCACACTTTCCCGGATTGAGCTTCATATTGTAAGAACGAAGGGTGTCAAATGTTTCCCTAAGATCTTTCAAGTGATCTTTTTCTCTTTGGCTTTTCACCAGTATGTTGTCCTCATAGACTTGGACATTTCTCCCAATCTACTGTGTGAACATCTTGTTCATGAGGGATACGTCGCGCCCGCTTTTTTGAGGCTAAATGGCATTACTTTATATGAAGAGGCTCTGGCTAGTGACAAATGAAGTCTTCTCCTAATCTACTTTGTCCATTCTAATTTGGTTGTAACCCGAAAAAGCATCCATGAAGCTTAATAACTGATGTTAAGCCGTACAGTCTACTAGGACGTCGACTCGTGGGAAAGGATAGTTGTCTTTAGGGTATGCCTTGTTCAGGTTGGTGAAGTCTACACACATCCTTCACTTTCCGTTGGCTTTTTTGACCATTACCACATTTGCCAGCCAATCGAGGTAATAAACCTCCCTAATGAAGTTCGCTTCCTATAGCTTGTGGACTTCTTTCGCTATAGCTTAGTCATGTTTTGGGGTAAACACCCGCTTCTTTTAACAAATGGGTGGAAAGGAGGGCAATATGTTTAGTTTGTGCACCATGACCGAAGGGTCTATTCTCGACATGCCTTAATGGCTCCAGGAAAATACATTCTAGTTATCTTTGAGAAAAGTCATTAGTGCTTGGCGGACCGTCGAGCTGGTGAGGGTACCAATCCTGGTAGTTCGATCAAGCTTAGAGTCATCAAGTGGAATCTCTTCAAGCCTTTTGACGAGTTCTATCACTGTCTGGTGTTCTTTTATGTTCATGGCCTGGAGGTGGTCGTCCATCTCTGTCATAGTTATGAAGCATTCGTGCGCAGCCACCTAATTTCCATGCAACTCCCCTACTCCGTAGTTTGTAGGAAACTTGATCATTAAGTGGTGGGTTGAGGTTACAGCCTTCCATGAATTAAGGGTGGGTCATTCGAGAATGGCATTGTAGGTGGACGAGTAGTCAACCACAAGGAATGTTACATTCTTAGTGATTTGCTGGGGGTAGTCGTTGACCGTCACGGATAGTGTGATTGTGCCTAGGGGGAATGCCCTTGTCCCTTCAAAACCAATGAGCGGAGTGTTCATTGGAACCAGTCGCTCTCTGTCCATTCTCATTTGCTTGAATGCTGGGTAGTATAGGATATTAGTTGAGCTGCCGTTGTCAACCAAAACACAGTGTGTATTGTAGTCCCCAACTCGTATGCTAACGACAAGTTCATCGTCATACGGGTGGTGAAGACGTCAAGCGTCATCTTCTGAGAATTTGATGATGGGAATTTTGATTCACGCAATCTTTGGTACCGCACCTATCAGCTGGACGTTCTTGACCATTTTGAGATAAGTCTTGCGAGCCTTTTTTGATGACCTGGCAGCCATTGTGCCCGTTACAATCATTCTTATATCTCTTATAGGCGGTCTTGGACTTTCGTTCTCCCAACGAGGAGCCTGCTCTTGAGGTGGATCCGTTCTCTCCTTGCTAACAAACCTTTGTAGCCTTCCTTTCTTATAAGAGCTTCAATTTGTTGTTTCAAGTCATAGTAGTTAGCTATGTCATGACCATGGTCATAGTGGAAGCGGCAGTACTTATCTCTAGGCCTCTTACTGGGATCTCCCTTTAGCTTGTCGAGAAATGACAGAGCTCCTTCATCTTTGATTTGCATCAAAACTTGGTCGATCGTGGCAATCAACGGGGTTAAACTTGTGAATATCCCCATGGGGGCCTTGGAGTGCCTGTCCTCCTGCTATTCTCTGGTCCTAGCCATCTTTCGTCCCTTATCCTGTCATATGTTCTCCTGTCTTTCCCTCTTCTTCGGTCTTTCTTCTCGAGCCAACAATGCATCTTCCACATTCATGTACTTGGTTGCCCTGTATAGTACATCTAACATAGTTTTTGGGTCATTCTTATACAGGGAAAACATGAACTTACCCTTCCATAGTCCGTTTGTGAAGGCAGCCACGAGTATCATGTCGTCTGCTTCATCAATCGAGAGAGCCTCTTTGTTAAAGCGGGTGATGTAGGACCTTAGTGTCTCGTTCTCCCGCTGCTTAATGTGCATCAGGCATGTAGTGGACTTCTTATACTTATGCCCCCCGATGATGTGTGAGGCGAACTGGGCACTTAACTCCTTGAAGGTACCAATGGAGTTAGGCGTTAGCCTACTAAACCAAATCCTTGCGAATCCTTTCAATGTGGTGGGGAAGGCTTTACACATGATCTCGACTAGCACCCCCTAAAGGTGCATCAGGGTCTTGAAAGCACTAAGTGATTTAGAGGGTCCTTGTATCCATCATAATTTTCCACCTATGGTATACGAAACTTCAGTGGAAGGGGGAATGAAGTGACAAATGCTGTGAATGGCGAATCAGTTTGATGGACCAAGTCATCGAGGTCGCTGGACACCCATCTTCTAAGGGCACTCATCATAAAGTCCATTTGTTCCTTCATCATCTGCATCTCGGCGGCTATGTGAGGTGGAATCGTATCGATGACTGATGGGCGACTTGTGTCCTGTTATTCTGGCCTGCTCAAGGTGTTGCTACCTTCTAGCCCTTTTTAGTTCCTTCTCTCAACGCTAGTGCCTTCTTGGTGTTCCTCTTAAGTATTCATCGCCACGTTCTTTTGGGGCAGTTGTTCCTTTAGGCCATGATTCTGCTTGGTAAGATGTTCCACTGCTGCTGTGAGGGTTTGGACTTGCCTCTCCGGGGCAATGGGTTGCAGTTCGTCGCCCTGATTGTAGGTGGTTTTTGCCATCGAACGAGTAAGTACCATGCAACTTTTTATCCAGGAAGTGGTTAGTATGGCTTCTCCTAATGCTTTCCCACAGATGGCGCCAACTGATGATGTCGAAAATCATAAGTAAGCCACATGATACTCACGTGCTCGAGATGATATTTGCAAAACAAGAGTAAAAAGAATACCGGTGTGGTACCGGCCAAAGACCCTCTGTAGGTTAAGTCAGAAAACTTTTCACAACTCTAGAGTGCCAGAGTAGGGATGAATTATGCGTACCTTATTTTTTAAGAGCCTTTGGGTTTTTATAGTAGTGTAGAACTGACCTCTATTTCTTACGTAGGAAGGTATTTCCTTATAGGGAAGATCTTTATTAATGGACATATATTATGGAATCCTCCTTATGTTAGGATTCAATTCATATTGGGTCTTTGTGAGCTAGGGTTAATCGTGAGACGCAAATTGTTTACATTTAGGACTTCTTGGAGACCACTTAAACTAGGTGGATGCCACGTGGCCTCTGGACCCGTCCACCTTGTGTGCGTGCATTTTGGAACTATCCATTATCAGCCCATAGAACCAGAGCCGTCAACTTTATTTAAATGTACCTGTCACCCATAATTTTACCCTCTTCAAGTTCCAAAATATCAAAATTTTCATTTGACCTAAAACGATTCACATATCCAATTTAATTCATATTCTTAACAATTTTTATATGACTACGGTTATGATATATATGCCTGTGACTAGGGAGAGAAAATATGGGCTAATTAGGTTTTTAGTAGCTTATTCGCTAATGGTGTGGTAATAAATATATATATATATTTGACCTTATTTTTTTTTAGAAAAAACTATTTTATTTTTTATTTGACAAAATATTGAGCAAAAAAAATATATATGGAGGATAAAAGCTTCCAGTCAAATGGATAGGGCACTTTAATTTTTAATTGGACGATGATTGCTCTCGGTGTCTTCAATTAAAAGGAAGACAAACATGATTAAACCAAAAACAAAATTAAATTTCAATAACTAACATTACAAATTCACAAACCCAAATTTAAAATCACAAATATTTATTAGTTTTCTGTTTAGCAATAAGCTTTTTACGGGGGAAAATGGCTATATACTCTAAGGTTATCAGGATCGAGATCCTATAAGGGATCGGTGAGAGGGTTCAAGGAACGAATCGTAGGATCTGCACAAGGATTGTAGTCCAATTAAAAAAAATACTAAAAAATACCCTGTTGAGGGCCATTTGTGGAAGCCCAGCAGACGGAAGAGCCCAATGATGAGGGTCACAAAGAATTGACAAGATAAAAGGTAAAAAAAGCCTGTTAGGCCCAAGCGGCAGGAATAATGGGTCACTGACCCAACAAATATATACATGGGTCTTGAAAAGGCAAGCGGGCTCAAAGAAGCCAGGAAAGAAAGAAATAGCATCCCATGGGTAGAGTATGAGTTAGAAAAGTGAGAAAGGATCGACGCAGGCCCAAGGCAATGTAAACTAAGAGAGTAAGGGGTTTATGACAGGCTCATGAACCCTGTGGGGGCCTTTTCTGGTAGGATTGGGCTGCCTCCTGCGGTAATGGGCTGGGCTGCCTCCTGCGATGATGGGCCCTAGTGTTTCTGAGTAAGGGAGCTAGGGCCGGTCCAATTGTAACTCAACTTGGGCCGGTCCAATTGTAACTCAACTTGGGCCGGTCCAATTGTAACTCAACTTGGGCCGATTTGTGCACAAACTTATGCCACGCCTGCTAGGAGTAAGTTTACGGCAAGCAGAATCGTAGCAGGCAAGCTACGACAGGTTAGATTGTTGCAGACAAGTTATGGCAGGCTAGACTGTTGCAGACAAGTTATGGCAGGCTAGACTGTTGTAGACAAGTTATGGCAGGCAGATATAATAATGACTAAAACAGAGTATTCCGTCTACTTAAACAGATTGCTATGTATTTCCTATTAGTAACACATGATTATAGTCATAATGATATCAATCACTAAGGAAAATAAAGAGAGTAACACTGATTAATTTGAATAGGCAAAAAATTAAGTTATAAGCTTTGTCTGCCGCAGCAAATCCAAAGAGGGGAGAACGCCTCTTCTCAATGCAAATAATCCCCCAGGAAGAACCCTGTTATGGGAATTAATGGCTTTGAGGGAGTCGGCCCTGAATGGTTATCGTCCCAATGGGAAAGTTCTTGTTTGCGTTTTTTGGAGAAATGTGAGATTTTGAAGGGGGAGAGAGGGAAGCCGATCTATTGGTGCATGCTCTTTGAACTAACTCTCTTCTTTCTTTCTTAGTTTTCTTTTCTTTTCTCTCTGTTTTCGTTCTTATCTTTTTTTCTTTTTCCTCTTGCTCTGTTTTTCTTTTCACGTTGTGAGATATATCCTCTGTTTTTTGATCCTTTCTACAGGGCACGGCAAGGGCCTCTTTATAGTGCCTGCCGTGACTAGTGTTTTACTGTCTTGCCCCTTAACCGCCTTTGTCTGGTCTGGGTGTACCTGCCGACCGTACTGTGCGACACAAAACCCCTGCCAGGTAGAGGTGGACTCATTTTGTCCTTCTGTGCGCCGCGGACTCATTTTGTCCTTCTGTGCGCCACAGACTCATTTTGTCCTTCTGTGCGCCGCGGACTCATTTTTGTCCTTCTGTGCGCCGCGGCCTTTCCTGCCACGATGTTAGT
Source organism: Quercus rubra (assembly GCA_035136125.1). NCBI lineage: Eukaryota > Viridiplantae > Streptophyta > Magnoliopsida > Fagales > Fagaceae > Quercus > Quercus rubra. The sequence continues at coordinate 42,800,739 of CM068738.1, forward strand.
CTCCTCTCTCTTCACACTCAGAGCATGCACTCAACGGTTTCCTCTCAAATTGCCTCTTTTGGGTGGTCTATCATCCCAGCAGGACGTACCTCCCAAAAGAGGTTTGAGCAGGGGCCGAAAATAGATCTTTTCCCCTCTCCCCACCACCAAACCACACCCCATTTACCTCTTACCTCTGGCCCATGGCCCCACCATGTCCTATATTGGCTGGGTACAGGTTGGTGGTGCCTGGGCCTTGCGCATGCTTTCCTTTCAAATTTGTCCAAGAGTCTGCCCGCTGCTCATGTGTCTGCCGTAACCTGGAGACTCTCCGTCTGCGTTTCCTGGCCTTTCATGCGGGCTTTCTTTTGGTCCTTCGCTCCAATCAGAAGCTAGGCTTCGTATGATGATGGGCTTTATATTTCTTTGGCCCACCTTTGTTTTTCTTTGCTGCTTGCCGTGTTGGCTTGTAATTCCTGCCGTAATGACTCAATCCTGCTGGACCCCTTTTTGGGCCGGCCGTTTTATTCCTTTTCTCAGTGGCCTATCATAGGCACTATTTTGTTTCTTTTTACTCATGGGCTCCTATGTCCCTTTGTTTTCTCCTTTTGGGCATCCACGGCCCGTTTGTTAATTCTTTTGGGCTTCCTCGGCCTGTTTGCTAATTCCACACTCCCATGGGCTTTGTTACTAACTTCATTGGGCTTCCCTAGCCCAATAACCTTATCCTTATCTTTTGGTTTTATGAGCCTGCCATAAATCCCTTACTCTCTTAGTTTACACTACCTTGGGCCTGCAGCGACCCTTTCTCTCTTTTCTAACTCATACTCTGCCCATGGGATGCTATTTCTTTCTTTCCTGGCTTCTTTGAGCCCGTTTGCCTTTTCAAGGCCCATGTATACATTGTTGGGCTAGTGGCCCATTATTCCTGCCGCTTGGGCCTAATGGTCTTTTTTACTATTTATACAGTCAATTCCTTGTGGCCCTCATCATTGGGCCTTTCTTTCCACTGGGCTTCCACAAATGGCCCTCAACATTTAGCCCCCTAAACATATGAAATGTTTCTGTGATTCATATGTGAATGAAAGGACGCTTCTGCCCCTTTCTCATCTTCTCTCTTCTTCTCCTTTTTCGCGGTCTTTTTTTTTTTCTTTTTAAGCTGTGGACCCCTTCTTATTCATACATATATCCTCCTTCCTGCTGCGAACAGGGTTGTCTCTTCGAATTTCCCATTTTGGCAGTTATTTTCAAAACAGAGCCGCCACTTCATTAACTCCATTCCCTTCTGATGGCTGACCCTTCACCTCTTTTCGTGCTGACATTAATATGGGTATTTAAAAGGAAATCCTTCTGCATTTTAATCACAAATCCTTCTCTCTCCCAAAACGCACGCTCTTCACATCTCCTTCTTCCTTCAAGTCGACCATACCCATTCTCTCCGGTTAAACTTTCCCATCATGTTTCCGGCGAAAAGTCCTAGTTCTTCCCGTCGCAAGGGGAAGGCGGTAGCCTTCGACCCCCCTGTCGTTTCTGAGGAGGTGGATCGTTCCGATTCGGAGCGGTCCATTGAGGAGGAGGCGGAGCGCGACCCTGACGGCGAGTGCGCTCCCTTAATCGACCCGTGGTATGAAACCAGCGCTCACTTCCCAAAAGTTCCCGGCGAATATGTACCGCCGCCGCCAGGCCGTGTGCTGATTACCCTTATCCGGCGAGACCCCGACGTTTCCTGGGCTCCGTTGGCCTCTTCAATCCCCGATTTGTCCATTCGCCAAGGTGTTTCACTCCCTGTACCCCTTCACTTTGAATTTGGGTTCGGCGCATCCCTGGGTTGGAAGGAGTGGGTTGATAGTGAGCTTTCCGACACAGGCTTTATGGGTTTATTGCAACGGGCCGGCGTTCTGAAGGCCGTGGTCTCTTCTCGTTGTTTGTCAAATTTTCGTGACCTCTATAACCTCCGCCATTTGGTCCACCGGTGGTGCACTACCACTCACACATTTTTCTTCTCGTGCGATGAACTCACTGTAACTCTTGAAGATGTGGCCGACCAGTTGCTCTTGCCCATTCTTGGCGATACTGATCCTGCCGCTTTAGAGCTTTCTTCTGAGGAGGAGGCCATCAAAGTTGAATTGAGGACAAGGATGGCCGGAAACGCCAAGTTATCCTACTGGGTGAGTTCCTCTTCCAAGTTTTCTGCTACCGCCCGCCGCGCGGCTTTTATTGCTTTTTGGCTTAGTAAGTTTGTTTTTGGGTCCCACCCTCATTATGCCATAAAACCTTTGTATTTTCATTTAGCTATTAAAATATCTTCGGGGGTGAGTCTGCCGCTAGCCCCCATGTTTCTGGGGCATTTATACGTTCAGTTGGACATTCTTCATAACGATGAGAAGCAGGCTGGGTCCTGCCATATTGTCACCTCTTCTGTTCATTCCACCATACTTCAGCAGTGGATGTATGAGCGTTGTGCTCAATATTTGGCGAAATGTAGACCTGCCCGGTTTGCCAGGGAGAAGTACCAGAGTTGCCCGAGGGAGATCACCGACTTCTGTGGCAGGTTTGACTCTGACTTTCCACTTGCCTTTCGTTGGTGTGGTTTGAAGCCGATAGGCTATTCTGTAGTTAAATCTTTCGATGAAGGCATGGGTTTTTCTTGGCGAGCATATAGAAATTTGGGCGTTGGTTATACTTGTGCGGACTCTGTCATGGGTCCGTTTGTTGATGCTGTTGGGACTACTACCCCATTGGTAGGCTTTGATGAGACTGGGATCACTTATCTCGCCGCTACCAATGCCGGATGGCTGGCTTATTTAGCGGATGAAGGTATTAGGTTTATTCACTATCCTGCCAACCGGGTGAGAAGGCAGTTTGGGCTGGATCAAGACATCCCTGATGACCTTTCTTCCCTGATGAGAGCTTCTACTTCGGTCCATCCTTTCCTGCGGCCTACTACCTTTGATTTTTTGGAGGAAGCGTTTCGATGCCGTCACAGTTCCTAGCTCATTGAGGGAGGGTGTTTGTACTTTTCCCATGCACGGCTACTGGCATGCAGTGATGGATTCATTTGTTGCCGAGTTAGCTGGGAGCCGTGGCTTTTCCCTCATTCCTCCTAAAGGGTTGAGTACGGTTGCATCGGCTAACCCTCGCCTGCTGCTTCCTTCCAGGTCTGTTCTGGCGTATGCTAGGAAACAGAGCCGGTCAGCCATTTTTGAGTGGGACGCAGAGAAGAGAGGGTGGTTTTTGCATGCTGGTGACTATCCCCCTGGTTGGGAGAAAAAAGTTAAAGTGATTAACCTTCCTGCTCCGAGTGAAAAGGTGCCTACCAAACCCAGGTCTGCTGCCAAGTTCAAGTCTGCTAGCAAAACCAAGCCAGCCATACCACTGCCTCCTGCAGGTGCTCTGCCGGCTGTCAGGACTCGTGGTAGCAAAAGGAAAACTACTCCTCACCCTGTATCTGCCACTGAACGGAGAGTAAGTCATTCTTCCTCTTTTATTTTTATTTTTATTTTTTAATAAGATTTCTTAATTATCTTGCGGCCAACTCGCCAACTTTTTCTATCTTTTTCCTTTCAGTCTAAGTACAAGGAAGATTCATCAGCTGCTCGCCCCATTTTTCTTGATGATCCTGAGCCTGAGGTGAGTCCCTTTTCTTCACTTCTCTCCCTTTTTTTTTTTTGCATTTGCCACGGGTCTTCTACCCCCCTTTTCTTCACACATCCTTTTTTTTACTTAACAAAAATTTCTTCTTCAGGAGGAACCTGAGCCTTTGTCCGTATATCATCCTACTGCCGAGGAGATTTCTGCCTCCATGGGTGTGCCTATGGAAGGCTTCTTTGATGGGGCCGAGGCGGTATTATCGACGCCTGCCCCTCCTGCTGCACACAAGGCTCCTGCCAAAACTCCCACCCCTTCTGCCGAGCCAGTACCTAGAGAGGGTACTCATGTTGAAGGGGTTGGTGAGACTACACCCTTGCCTGCTGAGAGATTTGCTCCTTCAGAGGGCGCCACTCCTTCTGCCGTTGTTCAGACCAAGATTACTCCTCCCATTCTGCCGCTAGTGATTTCGTCCAGCGACCCTTTTGCAAGTATTTCCCAGGCTGCGAAGGGTAGTGCTTCACTTGTTGTTACTCCTTCTTCCATCCCTGGTTCTGCCACCCGTGGCCCTGATCTGGATTTATCTTCAGAAGGGTCTGTTGACATTTTTGAGGATCCTGATGATGTACCCGTGTTGAAAAGGACTATTTCTGACTCCGATGAAGAGGGTAGTGCTCCGTCTGAGCCTGACTTGATGGGTATGTATCTCCCTTCCTTTTCATCCCCCTTTTTTTTTGTATTTGCGCTTCGTTTGCATACTCATCTCCCCGCTTGCAGAAACTTCTAAAGGACCAGAGATTGCAGCAGGTGAGGGAATGACTGCTCCTGCCTCCCCTGTAGCGCCTGCTCCTGCAGCACCTTCAGTACCTGTTTCAGCCGTACCTACTGCCCCTGTTCCTTCTGTGCCTGTAATTCCCCTTCCTGTTACACCCGTAGCCCCCATTCCTGGTAATTTTTTGGCACTCTTTCCTTTTCTTTTTTACTTCATCCCTTTTTTTTTTTATTTTTTTTTTTTTTATTTTTTTTTTTTTTTATGTTCCCTTGTGTTCCACTCCCCTTTTATTGCAGGTCCGCTTCCTACTATTCCTTCTCAGTTTGAGGCGGGCAGTAGTAGTTATGTCACCATTCCAGATGATGCTGCATCTTTCTTCGTCCATTTTGATCAGCCGGAAGTTAATGACCTTGGTCCGGCAGAGTTTTGGGCTTCCGGTCCTCCCTATGTAGACTTTTATGGCTTTCGAGTCCCTTAGGACTGTGTTTCCCACTTAGTGATGATCTACAGCAGTCACGGCAACTTTATGCAGGGCTTTCGTCTGGGCCGTTCTGCCAGGGAGCATTTCTTGAAAATGTTGGGATGTATGCTGAACGATATTGAGCATAATTTCATCGACACTGTTTCTGCTGAAAGAATTCTGCAGTGGAGGGCCGCGGTGCAGGAGCTTATCAGCGTAGGTTTTGCTGTGGAGTTTATTCTTGAGCATCTACGTGAGATTGCCCGAGCCTTTTTTATGAGGAAAGTCCGTCCAGCCATTGAGGCCATAGATGTCCGCATTGAGCTTTTGAAGAAGGAGGTGGCTGATTTGGAGGGTCGCCGCGAGCATCTTCTTTCCGGCATTAGTGGACCCAGTCGCTTTGGGGATCAGAGTCTCATTTCTAGACTTCACTGATGATAGCACCGTTTCCTTTCCTTTTCTTTGTTTCTCTGTTTATGTCATACAGAACACTTTTATATTTCCAGCCGTAGTTGCTTGGCTCGTGTTTGCCACACTTTGAGTTTGTAATGATGCTACACTTTGCTATTTCCTCTTTTCTTTTTACTACTGCTATAACATGATGCTAATATTTCGTACCTTTTCATTGCACACTCATGAAAGCACGTTACAACTTTTCTTGTGACATAATCGCTTGGAGGAATAAAAGGGAAAAAATCAAAAAGAAAAGGAAGACATAAACAGATAGTTGAGGAAAGGTGGTCAACCACATAATTTCCCTTTCTAAGCAAAATAACGCTTCAGCCATTTTCCATTGATGGGGTCCATCAAGTCCCTGCCATCTATTTGAGTCAGGCGATAATATCCACTTTGATGCGCTTCTCTTATCACAAGGGGTCCTTCCCATTTTGGTGCAAACTTAGATGGTCCTGCCAGACCTCGCCTGACATAATCTGCCACTTTTAGCACTAGTTGTCCTTCCGCAAACACTCGCTCCTTGGTCATCCTGCCGTAGGCTTCAGTCATCTTCTGCCTGTATCTGCGGCTGCGCTCCTGGGCTTCTTCCCTCTTTTCATCAAGTTCTTCTAGGTTCTCAAGCCTTTCTGCTGCGAAGACTCCTTCCTCTTTTTCCTTTTCCTGCATCTGTATAACCCTTAGGGACGGTGTCATTATTTCTGCTGGACTCACTACTTCAGTTCCGTAAACTAAGGAGAAGGGTGAAAAGCTCGTGGCTGACTTTGGTGATTTTCGGTATGCCCAGAGAGCATCTGGCAGGTGCATTGCCCATCCTCCCGCATACTCTTGGCTCATTTTGCTGATGATTTTTATGAGAATTTTGTTTGTCGCCTCCGCCTGCCCGTTCCCTTGAGGATAGTAGGGTGATGATCTGTGGTGCTTGACTTGGTAGAACTCAAGCATTCTTCTTACATCGCTGTTGACAAACGGTGTGCCGTTGTCGCTGATGATCCTGTGGGGCACTCCAAACCTCACAATTATATTTTCTTTGATGAAGTTTGCCACTGCTCCACCTGTGGCCTTGCGGAGTGGTATCGCCTCCGCCCACTTGGTAAAATATTCTGTAGCTACTAATATCCATATGTACCCACGTGATGGCGGGTTGACTGGCCCCACCAAATCTAGCCCCCAGGTGTGAAAGGGCTATGGGGTGACCATGCTGTGCAAGCCTTGTGGATGGGTATGGATTAAATTGGCTTGTACCTGACAACTGTGACACTTCTTTACAAATTCTGCCGCGTCTTTCTTCATGGTTGGCCAGTAGTAGCCCATCTGCAGTAGGCATCTGTAAAGCTTTTTCTTCCCCTAGTGTTCACCACATTCCCCAACATGTACTTCTTTTATCATTTCTTTAGCCTCCTCAGGACCCAAACACCTCAAAGGGTCTCCATCATATCCTCTTTTAAAAAGGACTATGTTGTGCAAGAAGTAACGTGTTGCCAACCTCTTAAGTTTGTACCTCTCGCTGTGTCTTTGTGGCAGGACACCTTCCACCAGGTACTGCATAAAGGAGGTCCTCCAGTCCTCGCTGACGAACACAGCATAACTCTCCTTCCTGTCTGCCGCAAGCTGGCAGGTCCCACACTGGGTTTGTATTTGATCTGCGTCCTTGCCCATGCCTGGCCAATAGAAGCCTGCTCTCTGGAGTCTGTGGTAAAGACTGACTTCCTCATAGGACCCACAGGTCTTGTCATGTATTTCCTTTAATTTTCTCTGGGCTTCCTCCAGGCCCACACATCGGGATAAAATCCCACCTGGCATCCTGCGGTACAGCTCTTCTTTTACCAAAGCATAGTCTTTTAACACCTTCAATTCTGCTGCGTCGTCCCCCTTTACCAAGGTCTTCTTTATGGGGATTTGCCAATCCCCTTCGTCCTGTTCTTCCTGAAACTTCTCCTTCAATACTTCGATGATCGATTCCTTCCTTTTGCTGACTTCTATGTTGGTGCTACTCCCTTCAAAGATTATCTGCGAACCTAGTGCGGCTAACGCGTCCGCAAACCGATTTTCATTTCTCAGAGCATGTTCTATCTCAAAGGTTGAGAATTTCTCTTCCATCCTCTGGGCCATTGCTCTGTACGGAGCTAGGCTGGGTTCTTTTAAGGAAAAACTTCCTTTGGCCTGGCAGGCGACCAAATTCGAATCTCCCAGCACTTTCAAGTGTTTGACTCCCATTTCGAGCGCTGTGGCAAGCCCAGTTAGGTAGGCCTCGTACTCCGCCGTGTTGTTTGAACAGGGGAATTCTAACTTAAACGATAGCGCCACTGCCTTGTCTCATGATACAGAACTACTCCTACCCCTCCGGAATGGGCAGTAGAAAACCCATCGAATTTCATTACCCACTGTTCCCTGACCTCCTCTGCTATAGCTACTTCCCCTGGAACTTCATCATCTAGTGGGAATTCTTCCTCTCCTGGAAACTGCGCTAATAAATCCGCTATAGCCTGACTTTTCACTGCCTTAGGCGTCCCCGTTCTCAAGTCGTATTGTGATAATTGCAGCAACCACTGGGATATCCTGCCGGAGAGAATCGGCTGTTGTAACAGAGCTTTAATGGCATGTGACTTAGTCATCAGCCATACTTCGTATGCCAAGAAATAGTGACGCAACCTCTGCGAAGCGTAAACAATGGCTAGGCACGTTCTCTCTGCCCTCGGGTAACGAGTTTCGGCGTCTTTTAAGGCGCGGCTGATGTAGTATATTGGCTGCTTAGTACCACCTCCGTCTTCCTGAGCGATTAGCGCGCCAATGGTGTATGAGTTGGTGGCCAGATAGAGTAACAACGGTTTTTTGTGAATAGGAGCCTGCACCGTGGGGAAGTTCATCATTATCTGCTGCAGCCTTTTGAAGGCCGTCTGCTGCACTGCCCCCCATTCAAAACTTTGCCCTTTCTTGAGCAACTTGGTGAAAGCAGAGTAATTGATGCCAAACCAGGGATGAACCTCCGAATATATGAAACTTTTCCTAAGAAGCTTTTCAGTTCTTTTACTGTGGCAGGAGGTCTCATGGTTGCTATGGCTGTGGCCTTGGCTGGATCCACATCCACGCCTCTGCTGTGAACCAGGAAACCCAAAAATTTCCCAGAGGACACTCCGAATACGCACTTGAGGGGATTCATTCTTAACTTAAAAGCTCTGCATCTTTCGAATACTCTTTTCAACACCCGAAAGTGTTCTTCCCTTTTTCTTGACTTGACCACTATGTCATCCACATAGTCTTCCAGCTCCTTGTGCATCATATCATGGAATATGGCCGTCATTGCCTGCTGGTAGGTTGCACCTGCGTTTTTTAGCCCGAAGGGCATCACAGTATAATAGAAGTTGCCCATGGGTGTCCTGAAGGCAGTTTTCTCTGCATCTTTTGGCGCCATCTTGATCTGATTATATCCACTGAAACCATCCATGAATGAGAACATGGCGTTTCCTGCCGCAGAATCTATCAGCAAATCCATGTTTGGCAATGGAAATTTGTCCTTGGGACAAGCTTTGTTAAGATTCCTGAAATCCACACAGCATCTTATCTGCCCATTCTTCTTTTTCACAGATACTATGTTGGATAGCCAGCGGGGATGCTGGATAGGCTTGATGAATCCTGTGGCTAGTAACTTCTGTACTTCTTTGACTATTTGCCCTTCTATTTTTGTGTGGAATATCCTGGCAGGCTGGGCCACCGGCCTGGCCTCTGGATCCACATTCAACGTATGCGCGACAAGCCTGGGATCGAGCCCTGGCATTTCATTGTAATCCCAAGCAAAGACGTCTTTGAATTCTTTCAGCAGTAATATGAGTTCTGACTTCTCCGTTTCCGTTAGGCTTGCACTGATTGAGATGGGCCTTGGTTCTTGCGAATCAGACCCCAAGTCAACCTTTTCCAACTCTTCCTCTGCCATAACCTGGATGTCCCTTTCTGTCGTAACTGCCTCATCCTTCCCTTCTTCTTTTTCCAAACTTCTTTCAACAACGCAACATGCCAAACTCTTGTGTTGCCCCTTTTGGGCGGGACCCACTTGCGTTTCACCCGTGGGTCCCACGCACCTTCATAATTTGTAGATAATCTTGCCATCAAGGCCTCGGATCCTGACGCACCGAGGTACTTCATCCAGCTCTGCGGCAGGCGCTTCTTTCCTTTTCTTCTTTCGTGCCAGTAGCTCTCTTAAGTCAGGTTCTGGGTCATCTTGAACATCTTTCCACCTAGGCATAAAGGTGTCTTGTGGTTTTGCAACCACGTTTTCTCCAGATATGGCCCATTGATCATAAAACATGGTTTCTACCAAGTGGGCTTCTGCCTGCTCGAATGGCGAAGGGTTTGTCGCTATGCGTATCATCTTGCCATTCAGTCTTCCCTTCACACATTGGTGATAGGTGGATGGGACTAGTCGATGTTTGTGTAACCAAGGCCTCCCCAAAAGTACGTGGTAAGATACTTCCATTCTGACTACGTGGAAGCGAGCTAGAGAGGCTATAGGACCTACTTTCAACCATAACTGAATGTGGCCTGCGGTGTATTCACCTCTCCCACTGAATCCTGTTACTTCCATCGGGCATCCTTGGATCTTTCTTTCTGAAATTCCTGCGGCTTGTAAGGTGCTTAATGGGATGAGATTTACGGAAGCACCTGTATCTACCAGGGCCCTCTTGATGGGGATTTGATTTATAGATGCTGCTAAATAGAGAGGCCTTCGATGATCTGGGTGCCCTACTTCCATATCTTCACTGCTAAATGTGATCTCCGTTGATTCCTGCAGGAGGGCCTTGTCTTCTGATATCTCCGCTGACAGGCATTCCACCCCTGCGCTGGAGTCGATGCTTACCAAGGCCTCCGTAGCTATTTTTCTTTCTTTTGCCGTAAGCCCCAACTGGTCGAATAGATTTTTGAACTTGGCACTCTGCTAAAGGGTAGTAATTGCCGCGGCAGGCAGGGCCAAGTTCTCTTCCTCATCTTCTCCTGGGTCCGCACATATTACTACGGCTGCCACACCCTTTCCCTTGTGGTTTGGGAGTGGGTTTCTTTGAACTTCCTGCTGGGTCAGCTCTAATGTGCCTTCTTTGATCTTGCGGTGCACTAGCCTGCGGAGCGCCCAACATTCTGCGGTGGGGTGCTGCACATAATTGTGCAAGCGGCAGAAGCGAGGATCTCTCCTTTCTTCTTCCGTTGGCTCTCTAGAAACCTGGTTGGGTTTAAAGATCCCATCTGCTATCCACTTGTCAAGTAGCACCTCCAGCTCCTTAGGAGTGCATGGCAGGGGTGGAGGTGTATCATACTCCCTCCCCTCTGTTCTCCTTCTCTGGTTTCCAGTGGACACGGCCATAGCCTGCAGTGCGTTCCGCTTGTCTGAACTGGGTTTCACGGACTGAGCCGTCTTTCTTGCTTTCTGTAATAGCTGCGTAAACTGGGAAATCTCCAGATTTTCCAGGACAGCTCTGAACTCCCGAATCATATTGGTCATGCACATTTCTACCAACGTCCTCTCCTCGCAGTGATCATAGCAATCAAGTGCTATGTCCCTGAACCGTTTGATGTACTCCATTAGATCTTCTCCGTTTCTTTGCTTTATTGCCTGCAGAGTTGCAAGCGTCACCGTTTCTTCTCCGTGAAAGTATTTAGTGCAAAATACGTCCACCATGTCATCCCAAGTTGGGATTGATCCTGGCTTTAAACCGATGTACCAGGTGTATGCTCGGTCGCATAGTGACTTTGAAAACTCCCGAAGGCATAAGTCTTCATCTGCTGCATAAGGGCCAAGGGTGTCAATGAATTTGCTCACGTGCTCTACTGCACTTCCCTTCCTGCCATCGTACTGGGCAAAGGCCCTTGGTTCATACCTCTCGGGGTATGGCTTGCTGAGCACTTTTAGAGGATAGGGAGGTCTCCTTGAGTAGAATCTCTCCTTTGGTGTTCTGGCTCTCTCTTGCTCCAAGAGAGCCGCTACCTCAGCCATGGTAATGAAACGCTGTCCTGCGCTCCGAGAGGCACCTCCTGCCAGTGTCTCCACTCCGTCTGCCGCATGGTCTGGGTCATGCTGGCTGCCTTTTTCTTTTGTTTTGTCCGCCTTCAGTTGACGGATCTCTTCCATCATTTGTTGCTGCGAGTGCTGCAATGATTGCAACACTTCGACGAAGGTGTTGACATTGTCTACGGGGACTCTTGCTTGAGGCTGAGGATCAGCCCCCGTTCTGTTGGCACCTTCTGTCTGGTTAAGTTGTTCTTGATGAGGTGTCGTTGGCCTAGATTCTGCTTGTGAGGGCACGACACTCATATTTCGTGTCGTCCTAGACTTGGGTGGCATTGTTTATAAGGGGTGCTGTTTTCTTTTCCTTCACCCCTGTCTGCTTCCCAACTCCCCAGTGAAGTCGCCAATTTAATGTGGGGGCCTTTTCTGGTAGGATTGGGCTGCCTCCTGCGGTAATAGGCTGGGCTGCCTCCTGCGATGATGGGCCCTAGTGTTTCTGAGTAAGGGAGCTGGGGCCAGTCCAATTGTAACTCAACTTGGGCCGGTTTGTGCACAAACTTATGCCACGCCAGCTAGGAGTAAGTTTACGGCAAGCAGAATCGTAGCAGGCAAGCTACGACAGGCTAGACTGTTGCAGACAAGTTATGGCAGGCTAGACTATTGCAGACAAGTTATGGCAGGCTAGACTGTTGTAGACAAGTTATGGCAGGTAGATATAATAATGACTCAAACAGAGTATTCCGTCTACTTAAACAGATTGCTATGTATTTCCTATTAGTAACACATGATTATAGTCATAATGATATCAATCACTAAGGAAAATAAAGAGAGTAACACTGATTAATTTGAATAGGCAAAAAATTAAGTTATAAGCTTTGTCTGCCACAGCAAATCCAAAGAGGGGAGAACGCCTCTTCTCAATGCAAATAATCCCCCAGGAAGAACCCTGTTATGGGAATTAATGGCTTTGAGGGAGTCAGCCCTGAATGGTTATCGTCCCAATGGGGGAGAGAGGGAAGCCGATCTATTGGTGCATGCTCTTTGAACTAACTCTCTTCTTTCTTTCTTAGTTTTCTTTTCTTTTCTCTCTGTTTTCGTTCTTATCTTTTTTCTTTTTCCTCTTACTCTGTTTTTCTTTTCACGTTGTGAGATATATCCTCTGTTTTTCGATCCTTTCTACAGGGCACGGCAAGGGCCTCTTTATAGTGCCTGCCGTGACTAGTGTTTTACTGTCTTGCCCCTTAACCGCCTTTGTCTGGTCTGGGTGTACCTGCCGACCGTACTGTGCGACACAAAACCCCTGCCAGGCAGAGGCGGACTCATTTTGTCCTTCTGTGCGCCGCAGACTCATTTTGTCCTTCTATGCGCCGCGGACTCATTTTTGTCCTTCTGTGCACCGCGGCCTTTCCTGGCACGATGTTAATCTCCTCTCTCCTCACACTCAGAGCATGCACTCAACGGTTTCCTCTCAAATTGCCTCTTTTGGGTGGTCTATCATCCCAGCAGGACGTACCTCCCAAAAGAGGTTTGAGCAGGGGCCGAAAATAGATCTTTTCCCCTCTCCCCACCACCAAACCACACCCCCTTTACCTCTTACCTCTGGCCCATGGCCCCACCATGTCCTATATTGGCTGGGTACAGGCTGGTGGTGCCTGGGCCTTGCGCGTGCTTTCCTTTCAAATTTGTCCAAGAGTCTGCCTGCTGCTCATGTGTCTGCCGTAACCTGGAGACTCTCTGTCTGCGTTTCCTGGTCTTTCATGCGGGCTTTCTTTTGGTCCTTCGCTCCAATCAGAAGCTGGGCTTCGTATGATGATGGGCTTTATATTTCTTTGGCCCACCTTTGTTTTTCTTTGCTGCCTGCCATGTTGGCTTGTAATTCCTGCCGTAATGACTCAATCCTGCTGGGCCCCTTTTTGGGCCGGCCGTTTTATTCCTTTTCTCAGTGGCCTATCATAGGCACTGTTTTGTTTCTTTTTACTCATGGGCTCCTATGTCCCTTTGTTTTCTCCTTTTGGGCATCCACGGCCCGTTTGCTAATTCTTTTGGGCTTCCTCGGCCTGTTTGCTAATTCCACACTCCCATGGGCTTTGTTACTAACTTCATTGGGCTTCCCCGGCCCAATAACCTTATCCTTATCTTTGGGTTTTCTGAGCCTGCCATAAATCCCTTACTCTCTTAGTTTACACTACCTTGGGCCTGCAGCGACCCTTTCTCTCTTTTCTAACTCATACTCTGCCCATGGGATGCTATTTCTTTCTTTCCTAGCTTCTTTGAGCCCGTTTGCCTTTTCAAGGCCCATGTATACATTGTTGGGCTAGTGGCCCATTATTCCTGCCGCTTGGGCCTAATGGTCTTTTTTACTATTTATACAGTCAATTCCTTATGGCCCTCATCATTGGGCCTTTCTTTCCACTGGGCTTCCACAAATGGCCCTCAACAAACCCCAAAGATAAGGATAAGGTTATTGGGCCGGGGAAGCCTAATGAAGTTAGTAAAAAGCCCATGGGAGTGTGGAATTAGCAAACAGGCCGAGGAAGCCTAAAGAAAGCAATCGGGCCGTGGATGCCCAAAAGGAAGCCCAAAGGGACATAGGAGCCCATGAGTAAAAGCAAAACAGTGCCCGTGATAGGCCACTGAGAAAAGGGATAAACGGCTGGCCCAAAAAGGGGTCCAGCATGATTAAGTCATTACGGCAGGAATAACAATTCAACGTGGCAGGCAGTGAAGAAAACCAAAAGTGGGCCAAAGAAATGTAAAGCCCATTATCATAGGAGGCCCAGCTCCTAAATGGAGCGAAAAACCAAAAGAAAGCCCGCATGAAAGGCCAGGAAACGCAGACAGAGAGTCTCCAGGTTGTGGCAGACACATGAGCAGCAGGCAGACTCTTGGACAAATTTGAAAGGGAAGCACGCGCAAGGCCCAGGCGCCACCAGCCTGTACCCAGCCAATATAGGACATGGTGGAGCCATGGGTCAGAGGTAAGAGGTAAAGGGGGGTGTGGTTTGGTGGTGGGGAGAGGGGAAAAGATCTATTCACAGCTCTTGCCCAAGCCTCTTTTGGGAGGTACGTCCTGCTGGGATGATAGACCACCCAAAAGAGGCAATTTGAGAGGGAACCGTTGGGTGCATGCTCTGAGAGTGGAGAGAGAAGGCATTAATGTCGTGGCAGGAAGAAATGCTATGACATACAGAGGAATAAAACAAGTCCGCCTCTGTCTGGCGAGGGTGGGTGTCGCACAGTGTGGTCGGCAAGTACACCTAGACCAGACAAAGGCGGTTAAGGGGCAAGACTGTAAAACACTAGCCACAGCAGGTGCTATAAAAAGGCCCTTGCCGTGCCCTGTAAAGGGAGATCGAAAACAGAGCACATTTTCGGAGTGAAAGAAAGAAACAGAGCAAGAGCCAAAAGAAAAAAGATAAGAAAGAAAATTGAAAGAAAAGAAAGGAAAACTGAGAAAAACGGGAGCTATTTCAAAGAGGGCATGCACCCATAGATCAGTTTCTCTCTCTCCCCCTTCAAATCCTATCTCCTTCAGAAAACGTAAACAAGGACCATCTTTCTTTTGGAACAACAACCATTTAGGTCCGACTCCCTCAAAGCCATTAATCCCCACGACAGGATCCTTTTCCTAGGGGGTTATTTGCATTGAGAAGAGACGTTCTTTCCTCTTTGGCCTTGCTGCGGCAAATAGTTTTAAAAGAAAACTTAATTTATGCCCATTTAAATTAGCTAGTATTATTCTCTTCATTTTTTCTCTGTGATTGATATCATTGTGATTATAATCATGCTTTAGTAGCAGGGAATACCTAGTCGTTTATTAAAATAAGTCAAAGTGCTCTGTCTTAGTTATTATTATATCTGCCTGCCATAACTTGTCTGCAACAGTTCAGCCTGTCATAACTTGTCTGCTATAGTTCTGCTTGCCGTAAATTTGCTCATGGTAGACATGGCATAAGTTTGTGCACAAACCGGCCCAAGTTGAGTTACAATTGGACCGGCCCCAGCTCCCTTACTCAAAAATACTAAGGCCTATCATCGCAGGAGGCAGCCCAATCCTACCAAAAAAGGCCCCTACATACCCATAATTATAATTCATAATATATATTAAAGAATCATTGAAAATAGTAATTTTTGACACAAATTAGTGAAATTAATAATCAAAAGTAAAGTACCAAATTAAAAATATATATAAACAAAATTCAAAGTTCAAAAGTTACAACTCACATATACCAAGTTCTAAGTTAGACAATTCAAAGCATACATAATGTCTCAATAAATAAAACAAAGGAAATAATAACAATGTTTTAAACAACTCCATAAAGATACTTAATCATCAAGACAGAAGTTTTGGTTATCTTAGATGGATTCCTCAAAGTACAGTCGATCATTATAAATAACATTATCGTTATCGTTAGCAACCACATGGGCCGCATCATCCATTAGATAATCATCAAAATCTCTTAATGTTGCATTTGGAGGTTCATTCACTTCATTTTCATTGGCATTGCCAAACTCAAATTCATCACTGATGGCATGAACTTTGTTATCATTGTCACCTAACCAGAAAAAAAATAAAAAAATGGAAGTTTATATTTAAAGTTTTATCAATTCTAGTTAGGGCCACTAGGCTAAACCATTTATTACATTTTTTATATATAATCAATTTGGGAAATTTGGACATTTATTACAGTTATGACGAGGCAATGAATGACATAGATGCACATCATTGGATCAAAGCTACGAAATTTGAATTAGATTCCATGTATTCCAATCAAGTTTTGGATCTTGTAAAGGCGCCTAACGGCATTAAACTTGTTGGTTGCAAATGAGTTTACAAGAGGAAGAGAGGGGTAGATGCAAAGGTTAAAACCTTTAAAGCAAGGCTAGTGGCAAAAGGATATACACAAAAAGAAGGTATTGACTATGATGAAACTTTTTCGCCAGTAGCCATGCTTAAATCTATCAGAATTCTCTTATCCATTGCTACACATTATGATTATGAGATTTGGCAAATGGATGTCAAGACTGCTTTTCTAAATGGCAATCTTGAAGAGGAAATCTATATGATGCAACTAGAAGGTTTCATAGCAAAGAACCAAGAGCATATGGTATGCAAGTTGGAAAGGTCCATTTATGGGCTTAAGCAAGCATCTAGGTCATGGAACATTAGATTTGATCAAGCAATCAAGTCATTTGGTCTTGAACAAAATTTTGATGAACCATGTGTGTACAAAAGACATCAAGATAAAGTAGTAATGTTCCTAGTGCTTTTATGTTGATGATATTCTACTCATTGGAAATGATGTAGGGGTAATGTGATCAGTAAAGGTTTAGTTGTCAAGCCAATTTGATATGAAGGACTTGGGTGAGGCTAATTTTATTCTAGGGATCAAGCTTTGGCCAGATCACAAGAATAAGAAGTTAGGCTTATCACAAGCTAGATATATAAATAAGGTTCTAGAACAGTTTAGCATGCAAAACTCCAAGAAAGGTTTACTTCCTTTCGGACATGGAGTTCCTCTGTCTGATGACCAAAGGCCTAAGACTCAAGAGGAAGTAGATATGACAAGACAAGTTCTTTATGCTTCTGTAGTGGGAAGTCTTATGTATGTCATGCTTTGTACTAGACCAGATATTTGTTATTCAATTGGCATGGTCAGCCGATATCAATCAAATCTAGAGCCAAAACATTGGCAAGCTGTAAAGCATATTCTCAAGTATCTTTGGAGAATGAGAGATTATATGCTTGTTTACTGGTGTGAGGATTTGATTCCCATTGGCTATACTGATTTAGACTTTCAATCGGATCTAGATTTCAGAATGTCCACATCAAGATGTGTTTTCACCTTGGGAGGTGGAGCCATAACATGGGGGAGTGTCAAGCAATCTTGTATTGCGGACTCTACCATGGAAGCAGAATATGTTGCTGTTGGTGAAACAGCAAAAAAAGTTGTATGGCTCAAGAAATTCCTTTCTGACCTTGGTGTAGTAAGAATTGAGCAAGTTCCTATTACTTTGTTTTGTGACAATAGTGGAGCAATTGCACAATCAAAAGATCCAAGGAATCATAAGAAAGGAAAGCACATTGAGAGACAGTACCACATCATTAGAGATATTATTGCTCGTGGAGATGTGGTGGTAGCAAAGATTGAAAGTGCAAATAATATAGCAGATCCCTTTACCAAAGCATTGCCTCAAAGGACCATCGAGTCACATTTGGAGGGAATGGAAGTTAGATTAGTACACAATAGTCGTTAGGGCAAGTGGGAGATTGTTAGGATTAATATCCTTAAATCCTATTGTATAATGCTATGTATGATATTATGTATGACATTATGTATAACTTAATATTGTAATTAATAAAGTTGTTTTATTATTATTTGAAATAATGGTAACATGAATATTCAAACAATATCATAGAGTCCATGAGATGCATAGTATGCGATTTATGTGAAAAGTCACAGAAGATATAAATCACAAGTTCTTTGTAAACTCAGAATTTAGTTCGTAGTCAGTGATAAAATTGGGTATTTCATCTGCGAAGACTATAACATATTAACTAAGATGATTTGTCTTGATCATGGAAGTGGTGACTTTTAGTTAATATGTTTTAAAGAGTTAAAACATACTGAACTGGACCATTGTGAGATTTATTATTCTCCTAATGATTGTCAATTGAATAATTAATCTCACGACTTATATATTTACATGAACTCTTAATCCTAAGAGAATAATGGACCTGATCATGAAGTGTAGGTTGCTTTGATATATTAGGAGTGAGATCTAAAGTAATAGTCAAAACCTCAGTATGTTGGGCAGCCAAATTTAGTGTTGATGAAACATATATTCTCAAGATGGAATTCATAGTCTCTTAATAGAGATACAAAATATTCCCTTGAGATAAGTTTAATTGGTTTGTTATTCAGAATGTTAGGCCTAACTACTTTAGTAAATAGTTTACTAAAGTATATATTTATGAAATTGGATTTCATAAATATATGATGAATAACTTAAAGGATTAAACCAAGTACTTAAGGATTAAGATGTAGTAATTCACAAAGTGGCAGTCTTCATTCATGACTTTGTATTACTACGAATATTTTATGAAGGGGTTGCATGTATAATAAAGTCTTGAGATATAATTTATTAATAAGGCCTAGAGTACAATTATATTTATATAGTGGTATTAAATATAATTAATGGTAACTTTGGACTTGTCAAGAGTTGACAGAAAAGTCTAAGGCCCATTGGAGCTAGTGTCTTGTTGGTCCTTTTTGGTCCCACTCCAAGCCACACACTAAAGCCCAATTGGAAAGGCCCAATAGGCTAGCCTAATTAGATAATCAGTTAGTTATAAAGGGAGAAACATACATAATTTTTTATTTTATTTTAAGAGAGACATCATTGTGAAATGGTGTGTATATGTGAGTGAAGCCACTCGATTATTCTCCCTTGGAAACAAATTGAGAGACCACACTTCTTGGGTGTAAAGTGGAATTGGAATGAAGATTAAAAGTGTTCCCAAGTACTTTTGATCTTTTGTTTTGAATTTCATTGCACTAAGGTACGCTATCTTGTTCTCAAATTCTGAAATTTACATAGTGCATGTTATCAATCATGAATGAAATAGATCCATATCTGTTGCTTCCGCTATGTGTTTTGTATGAGATACAAAACCAGATTTTCCAACAATATATGCACAGATAAAGGTGTAGAAGAAAATAAATCTACTACCCTAGGTTTGCACATGTGAAGGAAAGCCATAAAGCATGCTTAGGAAAGTAGGAAAGCTTCACACATACGAAAATACCTTAAAGCTAGTTTTTGCAAAACCTTTTGAAAAATATTTTTGTGTTTTGAAAATAGTTTACTAAGGACATAGTAAAAGCATTTTTTTTTAAAAGGAGAGCCTCGAAGGCTAATGCCAACTACAACATTTTTTTGAAAACCAACGTCCAAATATTAAGAGTTTTTGAAAAGCTCTAAAGGCTAAAATCTCTTAAGTGTCCCCAGTGGAGTCGCCAGTTTGTCGATGCCTTGCAGCTATTCAACCACCCATCGCAGCGACACTTATGCACACACAAAAAATACATGGGCTCGAGAGCTTGGGTGCTATGATGAAGGTCAAGACCTCTGGTGTGTGACTGGAAAATGAGTCAATTTTAATCAGGTTACCAGAGTTAAGTAAAGTCGCCACCAATCATTGGGTTTTTTCTAAGGTGTAATTGGTAACCTGACTCTATTTGATTTTATTACCAATCCCAGTCTAAGAAAAAGATTGTTTTTCCTAATCTGATATGAACGGATAAAAAAATCTTGATTCTTGAGTTCAGAAGTTTGGTTACATGTGGGAAAGTTGTTAGGCACCCCACAACGCTTGTCCGTAGACAGTCGTTTGTTTTGGTGAAATCTTAATTTAAGGACATTAGCAATTAAAAACAAGCTATTAGCATTAGCTTTGGGGGCTTTAATGGAATAGGGCTTTGAGGTTTGGATTTAGAAAGGGTGTGGTCTTGATTGATGCTTCCTTAGTGTGTTTTGAATTGTTGCTAAATTTCCACGACGAAAATTTGGCAACATTTCACCTTATTTTTGTGGCGGAAATCTGGCAATGCTTCACCTCAAATGCGTCATAGCACACAAAATGCTATTCTCACCAAGCCTCCACTATGAGAATACAACAACGGAGGTGCCCCATTTTCATGGTCAAAATCTGGCAGAGTTTCAGATTTGGTGCATTATGGCGCATCGATAGGGTTTCATGCCTGTGTATACGACACTTGCCAACATGCTCATACTAAGACGAGTCGAAACACCTCAAAGTATTAAGCATACTGATGTGCATCGCATACATAGGGAAACCAATGTCACTTAAGTGACATGGATCAAAACAATCACACTGCGATGATCACGGACACAATATAGCGTGAATATACACCTACAGCACACAATATAGCGTGATCACCCACATATAAGCATATATAGATATACATACATCATGCATAATGCTAGCATGCAGAGCAGGAAAGTAAAGTAGACATTCCCTACATCCAAAGGGTATGGCCCAACAAGGTACAGGAATGTAAAACAGACCTTGCCATACCCTAGGAATCCAGCCCAAGCAAAATACAAGGAAAGGAAACCCTAGTACATGGTTCTAGAGAGGACTAAAAAAGAGAGAGAAAGAGAAGACCACTTGGAGAGGCTAGGCCTCCTAATCTACTGAACGTTTCCCTTTTTAGGCTTACGTCTTCTAGCTTGCATCCTTGCCCTCTTTGCTTGCATCTTGGAAGTCGTGCCTTTGCTCCAAGTGTCCTTGCTCCATGTGAGAGACCAGGAAACTTAAGGTACTCTCAGAAAAGGGTTAGGGATCGGCACCTTTCCTTTTCAGGATTATGTGTGGAGTCGCCACTTATTTTTTTATAAAAAAAGAAAAAAGAAAAAATACAATACACAATTCACATGTCAAAAATACCTCAAATTTCATTAATGGATTATGCAAATACAATTTACAAGGCTTTGGTCCTAGATACAATCTATGTAAGAAACACAAATCTTTGGTCCTAGATACAATTTATTAGAACAAAATAAAGTACTAGTTCTACCAACCTAAAATTCTGACTTTAATTTTAAAAAACGTGGAGAAAATTTGCATATTTGATTTTATTTTAAGAAAAACATGAGAAAAATTGCAGATTTGATCTTAATTTAAGAAAAACACAAAGAAAAATTGCAGATCGAAAATCTTAAGGAATGATTCAATCCTAGATCTAGGCATGTTCATCAATCAATCATGTGAAAATTTTTGAAAGCTAAAGAGAACATGTAATAATATATGACAAACATGGTTATCTAAATACACACCCAAAAAATAAAAAAATCACATTCATGGAAAATAAAGCATAGATGAAAGCATGTTCTTGGAAACAAAGTTAGAATCATACCTGCAAGAACTTAATCCACTAAAAAAGAATTATCCTAGATCAAAGAGAATGAATTTCTAAGGATTTAAGTGAAGCCTCTTAACAGAAATGAAATTCCTAAAGCAAAGCTTTTAGAACTTCTTTAACGTAAGGGGAGAGAAGTCAGAAAAATGGGTCCTCTGAATGTTGGGAGGCCTGCCCTATTTATAGAGGTGTTAGTTGCTTAGAAAGTAAGCTAGGTTTGCTCAAAAATTAAGTCCAATCATCTTAAAAAGTAAGCAAAAAATGTATGCAAAAAATCGTAAAAAAAAAGGAGATTTGGATAAGAGTAAGCTAATTTTTCAGATTGGAATAAGTTTCCCTTTAGCTGAAATTTTGATAGCTAAGGGGAAATTCAATTCTATACAACTTTACCAGAAATAGCCTAGTTCGAATATTGAGTTTTACTACGCCAAAATTGCCCTAGATTGTGAATTTGAAATCTGCTACTTGGTTAGCACATTTTGAAGTATTTTCCAAATATAAAACTGTATTTGGATGAATTTTAGAGTTATTTTCATGATAAACCTCATCCCAAAGTGATAATTAGGTTTTTTATAATAATTATTTTGAATATAATTATCCTAAAAGCCTAATTATCTACAGTCTTTAAATATTATAAACTTGTTTTTTTTAATCCCATACAACAAATCTCACTTTAAGAAAAATACTTAACCAATCACTAAAATTCATTTAATTAATTTTAATCATTAACCAATCAAAAATAATTTCAATTAATCACTTGTGATCGGTTTCACCCCCATACAATTCATGTTAACCATAAAAACTTGATCCAGTGATTTCTTTCAATTCTACGGTTCGATTTGGAAATTGGGCACATCATCGTGACTGTTAGAATCTCAAGATCATTTTTACGACAATGTGATGAATGATTTAATGCATGAAATGCAACTATGATTTTTGGGTACTTGAAATGGTCATTTTAGTCATCTTCCAAAATTAAATTTGGGGTGCAAAATTGTGTGTCTACACTCCAATCGTGTACATGAAATAATCAAAGAAAACAAGTCAGTAGACAAGCAAAGAAACAACTAGAAAGAGAGAATGTGAAAGGACTGACTAACAAAGGGAGCCAAACAGGTGCTAACAAGCATGTTAAGCACATGAAGGGGCAAACAAGCATGTTATCAAACAAATGAGTGTGTCCTAGGAGAAAAAATATAGGTTTGGATCAGGTGTCTATAGTTCCATGAGATTGGAGCATGGATGACATATGTGCCATCAAGTAAAATTCCCAAAAGGGACTTGGGGTCTTGTTTATCGAGGATAGGTGTGAACCTGCACGAGATTGTAGGAATTAGGCTTGATGACACAAACACACACAAGGATTCATGCATGAATATGTAGGCAAGCGTGCAAAGATGCGAAGGAACAAAGAGAGCCAAACAAGTGGCACATAGCAAGCAAGACAAGCATAACATCGCACAGAGTAGAGAAATGGTATGCATCAGGCAAACCAACATCACGGAGATGTATCTCAAGAGTGATTACATCCAAACAAACCATAAGAGGGGCAGATCAAACTCACAAGCAAGTGGCCCCCAAATACCAAAAAGCACAAGCCCACAGAGGGCACAAAGCATGGCAAAGCCTAGATCTAGACAGGCAAACATGGATACAAAGAAAAGAAGCATGTAAGCATACACACGCATAAAGGAACGGATCCAAACCGTTTGATGTAGGCATAGGTGTATGGATGTAGGCGTAGACCACAAGATTTAGATCTACACCCTACCTAAGGGCCAAAACACAAGAAAAATGCATAATAAGAGATAAGAGGCTATAAAATCACAAAACATAGCATCCAACACATAGATCTAGACACATAAACGTGGTACAAAGAACATAAACATGTAGATCTAAGCATAAATATGGCACAGAGCACATAAACATGTAGATCTGAACAAAAACATGACAATGAGCACATGAACATATAAATATAAGCATAAACATGGTTTTTAGGCATATCCTAGCCCAAGAAGGCTAGGCCAACAACATCAAAGTAATAAAACATGTTTGAAAGCAAGTAGACATGCTAGGAAGCAAGATAAAGAAAGAGATATACTATAGAAAGAGATAAAGCATATTGTAAAACAAGATAAAGCAAAGGGTGTAGATAGTAGCTAAAAAGCTACATCTACACCCTTAAAACCTCAAAGCCAAGGTCCTAAGACCAAGGAGAGGGAAAAAAGTGCAAGAGCACTACCTCCTGATTGTTGAGAAAAGAGAGAAATAGAAGGTTTTTGGATGTGTTTGGGAGAGAATTTAGAGAGGAAAAGAGAGAGAATTTTCCCAGACAAGTGCTCCAAAAATGCCCAAAATCTTTTTTTCTTTTTTTGGGTCTGTGGGGTGCTAACATTAGCCACTTTGACTTTTTTCGATTCTGACTTTGATCGCATATTTGGATGTCTTTCTGAACTCCGATTTAGCTAATCTTGGGGTCCCTGAAAAGATTTGGATCTCTAGTTTCCAAAACACTAAAGAAGTTGAAATTTTGAAGGTTGGATTAAACGTTACGGACTCAGGAATTGTGCTAATGTGCTCCACATGGTTTTCGAGATATCTCAACCATTTTAACTTCGATTTTGACCTATGAATAGTCGTTAGAAAGGGAATTCCATAATATTTGTAATGATGCTGGCTCCAACCTGTTCTGATGGATGGATCAAAATTAGGGTTTTTGGTGCCTCCAAGAGTCAGCCTCAGATCAAACTTGGTCAAAGTTGACAAAAATATCCGAGTAGCTTGGGTTTGATGTAAAAACATAAAAATTGTTGTTTTGGGCTGATTTTGACGAACTTTGAGTGCTCTGATGCCCAAGCGGGTTGCGCCACATCAATCCAGATGTTTCCGTGGCTCCATGAAGAAAAGTTAATATTTTCAGAATTTTCGGGGTCTGGCATGCAAATTGCGGGCAGACAATATATGATATCTCCAGGAGGTTTTCTCTATTAGTAAACAAATCACTATTTTAATTTATTTTCCACTGCACTCCAGTTTAATTACTGATATGTTTGTGCTTTCAAGATTGCATGTAATTTGACCTAATTAATCAATTTGAGTAATTGAATTAATTAATTTGGGTCAATCTATAATCCAACATAATTTACTTCGAAACAAGCCCACCAAGGTCTTGGACTTTGTCTTGACGTTGTTTTTGTTTTACAGACAAAAAGTGCCATGATTGTAGATAAGGTCAAAAAGTTATTTTTTATTCAATAACAAAAATACCTCTTGATTCTTCTTAATGTGTACATGCTGTCATTTTAGATGCTTACATATTAACATCCCAAATATTCCCTCTATCCCAATTTGTTTATCATCTATTCTATTTTGGGATGTCCCAAAATATTGTCCTATTTCTAAAAATAGAAGTCATCAATTTACTAATGTTCTTATTATATCTTTACTTTATTTTCAAAACTATTTGAAAAGTGTGATATCCCAATTTGATTGATTTTGTGATGTGTGTGGGTATGTGATGAGTCCCACATCGGATATTTACTAGGTAGATCTGGGCTTTATTAACAGTTATAAGAAGTTTCAATTGTGACTAGTCCTTTTGAGGTATAGCGCAGATGTGGCTAGCGCTTTTTCTTGGGTCGTTACAAAAAGAAAACTAACGAATATTTAAAAAAAATCTATCTGATTGGGGCACCTTTTTAGTTGCCATATTAAGAATAACTATTTTTTAGAAAAAAGCTAATAAATTTACTTAAGAATAGTTTTGAAAACTTATACATTTTTATAAAGCAGACAAGACAATAAATTATGTTTCTTTAAAAAGTTTGATTTTTCAAACAAGACAAACAAATTGGGATGGAGGGAGTAGTTGTTACACTTTACTTTATTTGCAACATCTTAAGACAACAAAATTTTTCAACTTTCCAAACATATCCAAGGTGCATAGATGCTTCCTTTCTCTTTTAATCAAAATTAAAATAATAATTAATAATTTTTCAGAAAAATTCATGACTAAAATCCAATTCAGTACTTGAAATCCAACATGAATATGAGAGAATGGCTATCTCCAATATGATATTTATTTTGATATCAGTGGTCTGAATTTCTTTTTTGAATTAAAAGTTCTAAGAGAAGTTTTACAAATACATGAAAATACTCTAATTAATATACACAATTGTATAAGAAGGTTAGATTCTTTTCTTAATTAACATATCACTTATAAATTATTACTGACAATGCATATTATAGTTGAGTCTACAGAAAGAATAGAAGCTTTACAAAATTAAAATTAATAAAATTTATTTTGGATCGACTGTGTCACAATAAAAAATAAGTGATTTGCCATATTATGAACTGAAAAGGAAATGTTGCGAACACAAAAAATAATTTGAGGTAACTATGAATCTAAAAAAAAAAATTTGTTTTATATTAAAAAAAAAAATCACTCAATTAATATTTAAAAATAGTAAAGTCCTCAGGCTCTCAGCTAAATTTGTCACCTTAATTCCCAAGATACGTTCAACCAGACCTGAACAACGATCAATTTGATCATTGATTTTGCGTATTCTTCACCTTGAAAGCATTTTTCTTTTCTTTTTTTCAGTCAAAAAAAAAAAAAAAAAGATTAAAGACCCAACAAAATTACAAGCATAATTAATGGATGATTGTCGACATTGATGTTGCGTCCATAGATACACGAGAAGAGAAAAACAAAATAGTTTTTCACCTTTTTCTTTGAAAAATTGCAACTCTATCCACATGAGATGACCATTGAAAAAATGGATTCAACGACAAGCGTAGATGTCTCGGTCAATCAATTTTCATCGTTAACATAGGAAAGAAAAATACAGATTTGAGACAATGATCACTGATTTTGGCATCTCTTCACGTGGAAAGCATCTTCCACTTTCTCAGTCAAAACAGAAGAAAAAATCTGAATACTGATACAACGGGGCAGGTAAATGTGTTTTTGTTTTTTTGCCTTCTATTGCAACTCTATGCATTGGACCATTGAAAAATTTTGGATTCAAACACCACACGTATACTTACTATCACACCCCCATCCCAAAAATAATATTCTCAAAGAAAATTATATCAGATAAATCCAAAACTAACCTCTATAATTCAATTTTTAAATGATATCCAAAGTATCATCGGAAATAAAAATCCAAACCTCATTCTTAACAATCTTTATATGACGATGATTATCATATATATGCGAGTGTCTAAGGAGAGAGTGTTACAGGAGACTGGGTTTTTAGTAGTTTACTTGCAAAAAGTGTAGTAATAAAAATATAAATTTTAGCTTATTTTTTTTAGAAAAACTAGTTTAGTTTTTTATTTGAAAAAATATGTGGCAAAAAAATAAGAAAAAGAAAAAATGGGGGATATAAAAAACTTCTAGTCAAACGGATAAGGCCTTCAATTTTTAATTGGGTGATGTTTTTCAAAATTAAAATTGATAAAAGTAATTTTTAAAAGATTGACTATATCACCTTCAAAATTACATGATTTGCCATATTATAAATTGAAGAAAAAAACATGATTTTCCATATTATCAGTTGTGGTAATTTTGCATCTAAAAAAACACGAAAAAACATTTTAAAATTGAAGAAAATAATAAAAATTAAAAATTAATCAATTAATATTTAAATATAGGTAAGATCTCTGGTTCTCAACAAGAGTTGTCACCTTAAATCCCAAGATACGTTCAGCCGACCTTGAACAATGATCAATTGATCATTGCTTTTGCGTGTTCTTCACCTTGAAAGCATTTTCCATTTTCCCAGTAAAAAAACATAGGATTAAAGATCCATGATAATTCCAAGCATAATTAATGGATGGTTGTCGACAATGATGTTGAGCCCATAGATAATGATACCTGGGAAAAGAAAAACAAGATAGTTTTTCAGAATTTTCTTTGAAAAGTTGCAACTCTATACACGACATTAAAAAAATGGATTCAACGACAAGCGTCGATATGGATATGTCTCCATTAATCAATTTTTATCCTTCACGGGAAAGACAAATACAAGTTTGTGATACTGATCGCTGATTTTGTTTGCGCTTCTCGAAGGAAGCATCTTCAACTTTCTCAGTCAAAAAAAGGAGAAAATATTCAAATACTGATACAACTGGGTAGGAAAATGTGATTTTGGTTTTTTGTATTGCAAGTTGCAACTCTATGGATTTGGATTTTGGACCATTAAAAAATTTTGGATGCAACCATCACGCTTATACTTAGCATCTGTTTGGGATGAGCAAAAAAATTCAGCTTATCTATATTTTTTAACTTATTCTTGCTACTATTCAATGATCTGGCATCACTTTTTTAATGCTATTCATGGGTTCCATTATACTATTCAACTTTTTTTTTAACCTATTTTTTACACTTTCAGCAAAAAATTTCTAGCTTCAGTTAAATAAGTTGTTCCCAAATATACAGTATTTCGCCCCCAACCCTACAATTATCCTCAAAGAAAATTACATTTATATCAATTTTTAAAAGATTTCCAAAGAATCATTGTAAACAAAAACACAAACCTCATGTGCGGAAACAACAAAAATTACTAATTATTAAGAGTCTGGTAATACTCCAAAATTCCTAAAAATCTCTCATAGAAACCATAACCCCAATTAGCTAGATCCCAATTAGAACAGGTGCGCACACACACACACACACACAAAATAAATTGTACATAGGATAAAACATCGTAGGCTTAGAATTTGTATCTTCATTCAATTGAAAAACTGACATAATTCGTTAGGAGTTCCACAAATATCAAGAACTATAATTTACAGTGGAACTTTAATAGTATAACTTCTTTTTAAAAAAAAATAAATAAAACAATGGAACTTTAATAGTATAACTTCTATTTCAAATTTTAGTTTTGATTCGATATTGTTTAATTGGTCACCACCCGATGAAAAATGCTTGATAATAGCAGGTTTCATGTGTCCCCACGACCCCGATCAAGTTTTGATCTTGTTGGAGAAAAGCATTACGGTGGCATGTGAACGGCGGTTTTTCTAGGGAGTTGCTAAGAAGGGTTGAGAAAGAATGAGAGGGTATAATGTTAGACGTGGCTTATTTTTAATCCTTGGATTTGTTGTTAGTCAGGTGTCTCTCATATGTGTAAAAATGGGAGACAACAGGAGAAATTAAAATGGGAGGGGAGCCGGCCCCAATTTTAAGTGATGCAAAACTAAGAGGATTCCATAAAATTTCATAGTTTTGTTTTCTTTATTCAATTAAATGATTTTGCAAATTGTAACTAGCAGAAACACATATTTATAGTGTTCAGACATTACTCGGGTCTCTTAATTGATTACCAGCATCTCATGACAGCACAAACAACTTGAGCAGTCTCTGTATCTCTGTTGTATCCCACTGCTGCATATTTATCACACTGTTGCATATTTTTCCCAGTTCGTGGGCCCCTGCCTTGTTGAATACAGATATGTGTTTTACTCTCTGGGGGCCTACTGTTCCACTTTGTAACCCAGCTTGTAGTATTTCTGCTATCTTAATAATAAAGCTTTCTATCTTTGATCTCAAAAAAAAAAAAAAAAAAAAAAAGACACTACTCTTTTCAACAGATTAAAAATAAGCAATGGTGGCTTACATTTTACAATGGGAAGGAGTACCGAATACCTATATAAAATACGATATGATACTTCCCGTCCGGGAATCATATATCTTGGCATCTTATTTCGAAGGGCAGGTTGCTGGCAGTGACTTTAAATGTGTTACGGATTTTGTGGATCGTAGCCCGGCGAGCAGCTAGTAGAACAAATAGGGCCATGATCAGGACGAGCAAATTTCCCAGTAGTTTTCATCTGAAACATAATACGCCGCAGGCTACTCTTCTTCTCTGCAAACATAACAAGAAATTAATTAATTTGCATCAATAAAAAACCTGTACAACAATAAGACCACCAAATAATGAACTCACTAGCTTCTAGGGCGACGTTGTTCGGCTCAGCAACCACCATCGCAGATGAGAGAAATGAAAAGAGAAGCATCGCGATCGTGATAATCCTGATGGAAGTCTTGGCATCCATTTTGAATGGAAGAGACGCCAATTCATACTTCTCACATTACTTGTGTGATATATATACACTTCCAAAAGGACAGCAGCGCTCAATCCTTTTTTTTATTTTTTATTTTTTATTTTTTAATCAATTAAAAAGTAGTAAATGGACTCAGTATGCCCTGTCTGCTGCTACCTTTTCCTCGGAAGGGCAAGAGCTTCATTTTAGAGTCACTATATGTGAGATTTTAGACCCCTTAAAACACAATTGGATTAACCTAGTTAACAAGTCAAGTTATTACTTAGTCCAAATTTCAGATCTAGATTAACACAATCATATAATCATATCAATGTAAAGTGCAAAAAATGAAGAACATAAAGATATGATGACCTAGGAAACCACACCGGTAAAAACCTAGGGAGAATTTAACCTAATTATCCTCAAGGTAAACTGAATCCACTATGAAAGAATCGAAGTTTTACAATAGCTACTCAGACCACTAACATCCTACTGCTACCTCATGTAAAAAACTTACTACCACGACCACGTGACAGCTTCGAGACCATAGACTCCTTCTTTCTTGGATTCTCTAGTAAGTACAAGCACTTCCGCTTGCGTATCTTTAAGCACTTTAGTGCAGCAACTGAATGATCATCAAGCTCTCAATGAAATCTCCTTCTGAATAGTTCTAAGCATGTGTGAAGGCAACCACCTCTCAGATCTCACAAGAGATTCATACACACAGCAAAATAGAGCGACCTCCAAAACGTGACTAGGGTTTCCCTTTTATACCTAGGGAAAATATAAAACCCTACACGTCATATGGGCTTAGGGCTGAGTTTGAAATTCTGCAGAAAAAAAACATTTTGCCCGATTTTCAATCGGTCAGGTCTAATTCTCGATCAATCAAGACAGACTGAATTGCATAATGAATTCTACCGCAGCTCGATCCCAACTTTACATAAAACACATACTTTGAGCAGGTCTAAAGTAAGACTAAAAACTTGTTTTGATCATGATTTGCCAACAATACAAATTAGAGTTCTCATATATTAGTTCCTAAGTACTTAGAACCCAACACTATAAATATTCTTAGATTATTTAGACCTCTAAACTCTCAGACTGTTTAACCTAATTAATTAATCAAGTTGATACTTATATTTATTATTCAGATATAGATTAAACACATACAATCATATCACTTAATGCAAAAAAGTAAATAAGACAAGCAATGTAATGATCCACGAAAACCAATGAAACCATCGAATTTCGTGATAAAAAATCTGGAGAGGATTTAACCTAAACTTTCCTCAAGACAACAAATTCACTACCATAGAATGAAAGTTTTACAATAGATTTTTCCCTAAATCTAAAGTTACCTCTTGTAATACTTACTCACATGACCACACACTGCTCTGAATCAACAGACTCTTCTATTTGAATTTGTTGTACACAAATACTCATGTTTGTGACTTTGAGATCCCACTCAAAACTTTAGACCATCTTCAGTAGTTGATCTTGTATGCAGCAACTTCTACAACACTGGATCTTGAGTTTCTTCATAGAATATTACCGGAAGAAGATTTTAGAGAGTTTTGGGTACAAAAACCCTAGATCTACAATAGGAGGCACAAGAAGCACTTTTCTCTCTCTAAAACTCCTTTAAAATGTGCCTTAGGGTTTCCTTTAAGTACTAGGAGAATTAGATCTGAAACCATAATCACTTAATGGACTTCATGAGCCATTGGGCTTTAATTAAAATTCTATCAAAACGCATCTCAATCGGTCAAGACTTATTCTCAATCAGTCGAAACTGGCATGTTTTGAATTCCTGAACTTGCAAATTCCTTTTTCTTGTATTCTAAGTTGCAGCATCTTGAGCATTGTCTAATATACTCTATAGACTCTAAGATCTATAGCTAGACAAGTTTGTGCTCACGGTTTGCCAATTATTTTGAACATTTAGAATCTAACATATATTACTATAAACTAGTTCAAAATATATATGGTTAGGATCAAGTTATACTAATGTAATTTTAAGTAATGGTACAATACATAATCATTTTTTATTGAGTTATTATTTCAATTTTTTGTTGTTGAATTACACGTTTTCTATATTTTTAAAACATCCTGTTGTTATAATGTCACTATGGGGACCAAGGTTAAATCAAAGAATAATGGGCCTAGGTTAGGCCCTAAAAGGACCCAATTGAACGCTAGTAGAAGGGATTTGGGCCCAAATTGAGCAATCTAAGGAAGGTTCGCATCGGTAGCGTGAGCCAAGGAGAAGGGCAAGCTCGAAAGCAGAGGCAAACGGTTGAAAATTGACAGGCCATACATAGAATCCTATATGGCAAAAGGAATAGTTACCCACGTGAAGGTTGAAGGATGCTTCCTGATAAAGCCACAATCTCCTCCACATCAAATGTACTGTACCAATTTGCCATGTTGCATGGCAGAATGACCCTCTTAAACAGTGTTCCAACAGCCTGTTATCTGCACATCCCAGCCTCAAAAGGAGGAAGGGAAAGATGTGATAAGAATCTCACTTGGAGAATCCTTTGCCCTATAGGTGGATGGCTGAGATGGGAGCAACAATACAATAAATAGAAAAAGATCCCATATGTTAAGGGATCTGAAAAAGATTAAGCCTAAGAAAGAGAGATTATTGTAAACACTTGAGTGTTTGTATTGTGACTATCACTATGTGTGGGTGCAAGGGCCTGCGACGAGTTGGTTCTCCTTGGGAGAAGTACGCCTTGGCCTAGGATGGATTGGGCAGAGGGTATAAATGAAGTTGCCAGCTAGATTAAGTGTAGGAACCATATGTATAGCGCTTTTCTGTGAAGGACTGATCTTACTAGAGCACCTATTGGAGTTTAGGCATAGGAATGGGAACGTGTTAGGCACCCAAACCTACCCAACCTGTAGGTCCCCCTATACTCATTTTGTTCCAAATCCTAATCTCATCAAAGGGTCTTCTAATAGGCTATCTTAGACTCACACACACTTACATGCATATAACATACAAAAGAAAATTGTGTGAACACAAAAACATAATTTGTGATAATTTTGAATCTAAAAAAAGAAGAGAAAAAATATTTTTTTAAATTGAAAAAAATAAAAAATAAAATATCACTCAATCAATATTTAAATGTAGTAAAGGTCTCAGGCTCTCAGCTAATTTTGTCACCTTAATTCCCAAGATACGTTCAGCCGGACTTGAATAATGATCAATTCGATCATTGATTTTGCGTGTACTTCACCTTGAAAGAATTTTTCTTTTCTTTTTTTCAGACCAAAAAAAAGATTAAAGACCCGTGAAAATTCCAAGCATAATTAATGGATGATTGTCGACATTGATGTTGCGTCCATAGATAATGATACAAGGGAAAAGAAAAACAAAATAGTTTTTCACCTTTTTCTTTGAAAAATTGCAACTCTATACACATGAGATGGCAATTGAAAAAATGGATTAAACAACAAGCGTAGATATGGATGTGTCTCGGTCTATCAATTTTCGTCGTTAACACAGGAAAGAAAAATACAGGTTTGACACAATGACCACTGATTTTGGCATCTCTTCACGCGGAAAGCATCTTCCACTTTCTCAGTCCAAAAAGAAGAAAAAATCTGAATACTGATACAACGGGGCAGGTAAATGTGTTTTTGTTTTTTTGCCTTCTATTGCAACTCTATGCATTGGACCACTGAAAATTTTTGGATTCAACCGCCACGCATATACTTACTATCACATCCCCAACCCAAAAATACTATCCTCAAAGAAAATTATATCAGATAAATCCATAACTAACCTCTATAATTCAATTTTTAAAAGATCTCCAAGTATCATCAGAAATAAAAATCCAAACCTCGTGTGCACAAACAACAAAAATTACAAATTATTAGAAGGATAATACTCCAAATTCCTAAACTCCTCTCATACACACTAATCGTTAGAAGTCCGATCTTACTCTAAACTTCATAAATATCTCTCATTCGCACAACCTTAACAAAAGCTCCTAAACTTGCTATCATTCATAATTTGTAATTGGAAGGGCAGAAAAAGGGGAGACTGATAAATCAATAAGAAACTATAATCCCAATTAACGTGGGTGCATGAACACACTAACACATATAAAATAAGTTGTACATAGGAAAAAACTTTGTAGGCCTAGAAATTGTATCTTCATTCAAGTGAAAAGTTGACATAATTTGCAATGAGTTCCACAAATATCAAGAATTATAATTTGAAATGAGTTCAAAAATATGATAAATTTCATTAGACTTAGAGGGGTTCACATACTCACTCTAGCTAATACATATTCTTAAAAATCTTTATATGACCATGGTTACCATATATATGCATGTGCCTAAGGAGAGAGTGTTACGGGATACAGGGTTTTTAGTAGTTTACTTGCTAAAAGTGTAGTAATAAAAATATAATTTTTAGCTTATTTTTTTATAAAAACTAGTTTTGTTTTTTATTTGAGAAAATATGAGGCAAAAAGCAACCAAAAAAAAAAAAATGGAGGATAAAAACTTCTAGTGAAACGGATAAGGCCTTCAATTTTTAATTGGGTGATGTTTTTCAAAATTAAAATTGATAAAAGTGATTTTTTTAAGATTGACTATATCAAATTAAAAATTAAATGATTTGCCATATTATCAATTGAAAAGGAAATGTTTGTGAACACAAAAACATAATTTGTATTAATTTTGCATCTAAAAAAACAAGAAAAAACATTTTAAAATTGAAGAAAATAATAAAAAATAAAAAATACTCAATTAATATTTAAACATTGGAAAGATCTCTGGTTCTCAACTAGAATTGTCACCTAAAATCCCAAGATACGTTCATTGATTTTGCGTGGTCTTCACCTTGAAAGCATTTTCCATTTTCCCAGTAAAAAAACACAGGATTAAAGATCCATGATAACTCCAAGCATAATTAATGGATGCTTGTCGACAATGATGTTGAGCCCATAGATAATGATACGTCGGAAAAGAAAAACAAGATTGTTTTTCACAATTTTCTTTGAAAAGTTGCAACTCTATACACGACATTAAAAAAATGAATTCAACGACAAGCGTCGATATGGATGTGTCTCCGTTAATCAATATTCATCCTTAACGGGAAAGACAAATACAAGTTTGTGATACTAACCATTGATCTTGGTTGCTCTTCACGAGGGAAGCATCTTCAACTTTCTCAGTCAAAAAAAGGAGAAAATATTCAAATACTGATACAACTGGGTAAGAAAATGTGATTTTGGTTTTTTGTATTGCAAGTTGCAACTCTATGGATTTGGATTTCTGACCATTAAAAAATTTTGGATGCAACCATCACGCTTATACTTAGCATCTGTTTGGGGTGAGTAGAAAAATTCAGCTTATCTACACTTTTAACTTATTTTTGCTACTATTCATGGGTCTCACTGCACTTGTTGATACAATTCATGAGTCCTACTATACTATTCAACTTATTTTTTAACCTATTTTTTACACTTTCAACAAAAAATTTCTAGCTTCAGCTAAATAAGTTGTTCCCAAACAGACAGTATTTTGCCTCCAACCCTACAATTATCCTCAAAGAAAATTACATTTATATTAATTTTTTAAAAATTTCCAAAGAATCATTGTAAACAAAAACCCAAACCTCATGTGCGGAAACAACAAAAATTACTAATTATTAGAAGTCTGATAATACTCCAAAAACCTAAACAAAAGCTCCAAAACTTGCTATACTTCATAATTTGTAACTTGAAGGGGAAAAAGAGGGGAGCTTGACAGCTCAATAAGAAACCATAACCCCAATTAGCTGGATCCCAATTAGAATAGGTGCACACACACACGCACACACACACAAAATAAATTGTACATAAGATAAAACGTCGTAGGCTTAGAATTTATATCTTCATTCAATTGTAAAACTGACATAATTCGCAAGGAGTTCCACAAATATCAACAACTATAATTTACAATGAGTTCTGATGATGCCGAAAATCATCAGTAAGCCACACGATACTCACGTGCTCGAGATGATACCTACAAAACAACAGCAAAAAGAAAACCCTAAGAGAGTACTAATGTGGTACCAGCCAAAGACCCTTTGAAGGTTAAGTCAGAAAACCTTTCACAACTCTAGAGTGCAAGAGCTGGGATGAATTATGCGTACCTTGTTTTCTGAGAGCCTTTGGGTTTTTATAGTAGTGTAGAACCGGCCTCTGTTTCTTGCATAGGAAGGTATTTCCTTATAGGGAAGATCCTTATTAATGGACATATATTACGGAATTCTCCTCATGTTAGGATTCTATTCATATTGGGTCTCTATGAGCTAGGGTTAATCGTGAGACACAAATTGTTTCCATCTAGGACTCCTTGGAGACCCTTAAACCAAGTGTATGCCACGTGGCCTCTGGACCCGTCCACCTTATGTGCACGCATTTTGGAATCATCCACTATCAGCCCATAGAACTAGAGCCGTCAACTTTATTTAAATGTACCCGTCACCCATAATTTTTACCCTCTTCAGTTGCCCCCTAACTCTATGGATTCGTGACTTCTGAGTGGATGGTCCTATGGAGTGACAATTTGATTTGCTTCCTAAGAAACATATAACCTGATAGGCTGGCCTAGGATCATTAATGTCGTAGGGACACATGGCGTCTTCTTACTGGTCCATCTCTTGGAACGAAGTGTCCCTTCGTCTTCTGTGTCATTCCTTCTATACAATCCTACCTCCTTAACCCTTATTTTTTACTTTTCCACAAAAATCTTATGATCAGAACGCTACCGTCACCTTTGTCAAACATGCATACCGTCCATTAAGTGCACCCATGATCTACACATTTTCACTGCTCTTTAACTGGTAATTATTCTTCTCCTACCATTAAATTTATCTGACTTTATACTCCCGTCTTCTATTAGATCCATCAGTGTCTTAGGATTTATTGTCATGTGTAGGTGACAAAGATATCTAGTGCGTCAAGTAACCAATCGTGTGTCCGCGAAGGAGTGGACTACAATGAAGTATTTCTGTCAAGTCATAAATACCTTGACACTTCAAGTGAAGAGAGGAATCTGTCATCCTCCCTTCCTTTAAGTGATTAGGATTTGGAGATGGATGGGTCAGAGGGTGATTCCAGTGATGGCCTAGTTGGTGTTGAGCCCCCAATCCAATCTGTTGTAGGTCCTAATGGACTTAAGGAGTTCATCATGATACCCTTATAGATGGTTAATGATTTTAGGTCCACAATCAAAGAGTCTCACTTCAAAACACTTAGGGCTAAGTACCAAATACCTGACAACATACCTCTCCGTCTACCATATAAGTCCAAGAAATTTTACTATGTGGGTGTGGAGGGTGTCGGGGTTTATGAGCAAATGCTGAAGGCAGGGCAAGGGTTCCCTTTAAGCACTCTCCAATGTCACCTTCTCCAATACCTTGGGTTAGCAGTCACCCAGATCTCCCTAAATGCCTGGAGGGTCTTCCTCAGTGTGGAGATCTTGTATGGTGCTATGTATAGCTTCTTGCCTAGGAACCCATTGTTGAGACTCATTTGTGAGACCCTCGACTCCAACAGAGGCTGGAAGAGTCGTTATTTCTTTATGGAGAGTGACAAGTGGATGTGTCACCCCGGTGGTAATGAATTTATGCCCGTCGACAAAACATGGGGCATAATGCCACCGTTTAGTATGCGTCCGTCAACATTTAGTTCATTGCTATTTTTAATTTTCCATGTTATTTTAATTGTCCGTCTCCTATTACAACTTGGGACCATCCACAAGTTTCTCTTAAACAGTGGAGTTTCTTGGAGAAAATTTTCAATAAAACCAAGTTAGAGCAGGGGACGTGGGATAAATTGGTCAATTTAGATACCTTTCATTGGTATTGTGACGGACCACGACCAACTACAGCCGCCTGTTGATACGATGCTCAAGTTCTCCAACGCAAGTCTGTCACCCTATACTTTGGTTTCTTTCTTTTCTTTATTCCTTCCTAATCATCCGTCTACCTTTGTGTAGAGATGGATGCTGCCAGGAGAAAAGCTTACATTAAAGAGCAAGCGGCTTTGAAAAAGCAAGCAGAGGGCCAACCTTCTAAGGGGACGGGTTCGTCCAATCCGTCAACTAAGAGGAAGTAGCCGGAAACGACTGACTGTCTCCCCAAGAAACCTAAGATAGTTCCCAAGACCGTTGTGGGTCTTAAAGTTGAAGAGAAAAAGCTTGGCCTAGGTAGGGGTAAGGGACTCACCACAGGCTTGGTCCCTGCTACTGAAAAAGCACCCATCCTTCTCCGTTGGAATAGCTCCCGTCCATCATCACGGTTGATGATTACGAGGACTTGAGCAACCACGCAACGGAGACCATGGGGGGGACGAGCCTCTTTTGCATTGCCCAGGTAAATCAATTTATCCACTTTCTATCTTTATTTCCTTCAACTTGCCTTTAACTCCCTTGCTTCTTCTAGGCAATGTTCATGATTCAGGGGCTAATGGGCCATTGCCTGAACCATGAGATGGCGCTGGACCGTATCAGGGTAAATGCTAACTCGACGGAGGACAAGCTAAACAAACTAAAGGCCTGGCAAACAGGCATAGAGAAGAAGTTTGCCTACACGGAGCAAGTCAAGGGAGAGTTTGAAAAGCAGATGGAGTTCTTGTTAGGATTAGTGCCCTTAAATCCTATTGTATGCTGCTATGTATGTTATTATATATGACTTAATGTTGTGATTAATAAAGTTTCTTTATTATTATTATCTAAAATAATGGTAACATGAATATTTGGACATTATCATATAGTCCATGAGATGCATAGTATGTGATTTATGTGATTTAGTCACAGAAGATATAGATCACAAGTTCTTTGTAAACTCATAATTTTGGTTCATAGTCAGTGATGAAATTGGGCATTTCATCTGCGAAGACTATAACATATCAACTAAGATGATTTTTCTTGATCATGGAAGTGGAGACTTCTAGTTGATATGTTGATATGCTTTAAGAGTTAAGACATATTGAACTGGACCGCTGTGAGATTTATTATTCTCCTAACGACTGTCTAATGAATAATAAATCTCATGACTTCTATTTGCATGAACTCTTAATCCTGAGAGAATAACGAACTTGATCATGAGGTGTAGGTTGCTTTGATATATCAGGAGTGAGATCTAAAGTCATGATCAAAACCTCAGTATGTTGGGCAACCACATTTAGTGTTGATGGAACATATATTCTCAAGATGGAATTCATAGTCTCTTAACGGAAATATAAAATATTCCCTTGAGATAAATTTAATGGGTTTGGTTATTCAGAGAGTTAGGCCTAACCACTTTAGTAAGAAATTACTAAAGTATATATTTATGAAATTAGATTTCATAAATATATGATGAATAACTTAAAAGATTAAACCGGGTACTTAAGGATTAAAATGTAGTAATTTTCAAAGTGGCAATCTATCTTCATGACTTTGTATTACTACGAATATTTTATGAAGAGGTTGCGTGTATAATAAAGTCTTGGGATATAATTTATAAATAAGGCCTAGAGTGCAATTATATTTATATAGTGGTATTAAATATAATTAATGGTAACTTTGAACTTGTCAATAGTTGACAGAAAAGCCCAAGGCCCATTGGAGCTAGTGTCTTATTGGTCCATTTTGGTCCCACTCTAAGCCACACATTAAAGCCCAATTGGAAAGGCCCAATAGTCCGGCCCAATTAGATAATCAGTTAGTTATAAAGGGAGAAACATACAGAAATTTTTAAGCGAAGCATCATTGTGAAGTGGTGTGTACGTGCGAGTGAAACCACTCGATTATTCTCCCTTAGAAATTGATTGAGAGACCACACTTCTCGGGCGTAAAGTAGATTTGGAGTGAAGATTAAAAGTGTTCCCAAGTACTTCTAATCTTTTGTTTTGAATTTCACTGCACCAAGGTACGCTATCTTGTTCTTAAATTCTGAAATTTTACATAATGCATGTTATCAATCATGAATGAAATAGATCCATGTTTGTTGCTTCCGCTATGTGTTTTGTATGAGATACAAAACCAGATTTACCAACAATTGGTATCAGAGCTAGGTTTTCATATCATGTTTGTATAACATGTGATTGAGTTTTGGAATTTAAGAAAACCATTATCTTTGTGTTTTCAAATTTCTGCATAAAGTTATTGTTCCATAAACCCTTTGTGCATTGATCAATATATGCAATATATTCTTTTGCACAGTTCCAAGAGGACACGGCTCTAACTTTTTTTTGTGCCGTATGGTTTTGGTGTTTGTTTTCATCAAGGACACCTTCTACACTTCTTGTGAACGGGTTTATTGAAGTTGTTATGTAAACATGATCGGCCATTAAGACATGGCCATTCAAAGAAGGTAGTTATTGTCCGTTGACAATAACTACTCTCAAGGGTAGTTATTGAATGTCAATTAACATAACTGTCATGCTACGTTTAATATATGAGATATATATTGATTCGCATGCATTAAGGATTCAAGTTCTTTCTTTGCATCAAGTGCCGTGTCATGCTTTTATATGCATCAAGAATTAGCATGCATTAAGGATTCAAGTTCTTTATTTCATATTGAATCTGTATATTATATATAATGTAATAATCATATATTACATGTAATAATCCATATATTATATTATTTATAATGTAATATGGGTTTATATTACATTTTATATATATATATATATATATTAATGCTAGGGTTATGAAATTTATTCCTAATGGGATTAGGATTATGTTTTCAAGGTTTCTAGCATTAATATGGTTCTTGATCATAAAAAACCTTTAATTTAAAATATCTAGTGGGAGAGAGATACAAGGGTTAGATCTCACGGCCTCCATTATTGGTTCATAGTAGTGTGGGGTAAGCACCTCGTCTTGGCGTATATGCCTTGCGATCCCAAATGAGGGTGTTTACTTCATAGTACTACAAGATTGAACTAACCTGTTTAAAGTAGTGTGGACAAGCACCTCGTCTTGGCGTATATGCCTCGCGATCCCAAAGGAGGGTGTTTTGTTCCATGGTACTACAAGTTTAAACATTGTAAGGGAGATGAAATGTGGCTACAGATGATTCTAGATAATGGTGTACACTGGACTAAGTATAATGTTAACCTCCCAAAGGAGCTATGTCATTATTACTTAGAGGCTAGAGGTAATACGGCATATTATTAGTGTACGATAAGAGTTATCATGATAACACTAATAATGAGAATAGTTCTCAATCAATTAATGTGTTTATAATAAACTTGCTACCAAGGAATTATAGACATGGATTGGTTTTTCATTGCATATATTATTTTATGGTTTTATAAGGTTCCATATTCTATACTTATATGCTAAATTGATAATGTCCAGTTTACTTATTATATTCATGTTTGTTATTTTCAGATTTAAAATCATGGCATCATTTAGCCCACTTGTTGCTATTCTTAATCAAAACAAACTGACTGGATCCAATTATGTTGACTGGAAAAGAAATTTGGATATTGTTCTTATTGCTGAAGAGCATAAATATGTGCTTACTCAACCATGTCCTAGCTTTCCATCATTAGATGCTCCTCTTGAGGAAAAACAGCGATATGATCGTTGGCAGAAATCTAATGAGATGGCTAAGTGCTACATCCTAGCATCTATTTCAAATGTTCTATAGCATCAAATGCAAGATGTAGAATTAGCTTCGGACATTATGCTAAGTCTGAAGGAGATGTTTGGTGAGCAAGGCCATTCTGCAAGGTAATAAACTATGAGGCAGGTTTATAATACCAAAATGGCTGAAGGTATTTCAATGAAGGAGCATTGTCTTCGGATGATCTCTAATCTGAATACATTGGAAGATTTAGGTGCCGATATTCATGGAGAATCCCAAGTGGATATGATACTCCAGTCACTACCAAAATCATTCAAGGAATTCAGACTTAACTATAATATGAACAAAAAGATTTATTCATTGTCTGAATTAATGAATGAGTTGGTAGCGGCGGAAGGCATCCTTGGTACTTCTAGTGTTGATGCCAATATGGCTGAAGCTTCTACTTCTCAACCTAAGTCGAAAGGCAAGGGTAAAAAGAAGAAGAAGAAGAAGAACTTCACCAAGCAAGATGGTAAACAAGTTACCTTAGGAGTTGCCAACAAAGGAAAGAAAACCAAAGGAAAGTGTTTCCATTGTGGTGAGAAAGGACATTGGAAGAGGAATTTTCCAATATTTAAGGCTGCCAAGAATAAAGGTATGAAAAGTACATTCCTTCTTGAAACATGTTTAGTACAGAATCCCACAGATTCCTGGTGTGTGGATTCAGGTTGTACTAATCATATCTGCAATTCTTTGCAGGGGTTTCAGGAGACCAAAAAGCTGAATGAAGGAGAAATGTTTCTTACCTTGGCTAATGGGAGCAGAATTCCAGTTGTAGCTATTGGGGTGTGTAATTTATGTTTTGAATCTAGAGTTTTAATATTGGAAGACTGTTTGTATGTACCTAATGTTCGTAGAAATTTAATTTTTGCAAC
Organism: Quercus rubra; assembly: GCA_035136125.1. NCBI lineage: Eukaryota > Viridiplantae > Streptophyta > Magnoliopsida > Fagales > Fagaceae > Quercus > Quercus rubra. The sequence continues at coordinate 42,842,495 of CM068738.1, forward strand.
TTATTTAGGTAAACATGGATATTATGTTATCCTAAAAGACAATGTTGTAATAAAGAAGGATAAAGTGTTTATCTGTTCTGGCAATATTGTGGATGGTCTTTATATTTTAACTCCTGATAAGCATGAATTATATAATTCTGAATTAGATCATAACTCTCATGTAAAATCATTAAAAAGAAAGTTTCCTTCTACTAATGAAGCATATCTTTGGCACTTGCGTTTGGGTCATATTAATCCAAACAAAATTCAAAGACTGATCAAAAATGGACTCTGAGAGCCCACGGACTTTGATGGATTTTCAGTTTGTGAATCTTGTTTGGAAGGTAAAATGACCAAACGATCTTTTAATGTAAAAGGTAGAAGAGCCTAAGAATTGCTTGAATTAGTTCATACGGATGTATGTGGTCCTATGTCAACCCAAGCAAAAGGAGGTTATAAGTACTTCATCACTTTTACCGATGATTACTCAAGATATGGTTATTTGTACCTAATGAGACGGAAGTCCGAAGCCTTTGAAAAGTTCAAAGAGTTTAGGGCTGAAGTTGAGAATCAATTAGGTAAACGCATAAAGGCCATTCAATCTGATCGTGGTGGCGAATACCTTCTTGGGGATTTCAAGGATTACTTAACTCAAAATGGGATTGTATCCCAATTGACTGCACTTGGAACTCCCCAATAGAATGGTGTAATAGAAAGAAGGAATAGGACTCTTTTGGAAATGGTTAGGTCCATGATGAGTTACTCAACTTTACCAGTTTCTTTTTGGGTATATGCACTAAAAATTGCAATGCATATTTTGAATTTAGTTCCATCAAAATCTGTTCCCAACACACCTAAGGAATTGTGGAGTGGGCGCAAGCCTAGTATGAGATACCTCCACATTTGGGGATGTCCGGCACATGTGTTGAAAAGGAAGTCTGATAAGTTGGAAGCTAAAACCGAAGTATGCATGTTTTTAGGGTATTCAAAGGAAACAAAGGGTTATTTATTCTATAATCATAAAGATAACAAAGTGTTTGTTAACACACATGCCAAATTTTTGGAGGATGATTATGTGAATAATTTTAATCCTAGAAATAAAGTTGTTTTGGCTGAAATGAATGAACCTGTAAATAAACAACCAATGGATGAAACTAGGGATGATGTGGTTGTATTAGATACACCACAAGATATTACTCATGAGATGACTAGTACACAGGTGCCTCGTCGTAGTGGGAGAATTGTTCGGCCTCCTATAAGATTTATAGGTTTAGGAGAAACTTATGAAGCTATCCCAGAAGAGGCTGAATCGGATCCTTACACTTATGAGGAGGCAATGAATGATATAGATGCACGTCATTGGATCAAAGCTATGAAATCCGAATTAGATTCCATGTATTCCAATCAAGTTTGGGATATTGTAAAGGCGCCTAATGGCATTAAACTCGTTGGTTGCAAATGGGTTTACAAGAGGAAGAGAGGGGTAGATGGAAAGGTTGAAACCTTTAAAGCAAGGCTAGTGGCGAAAGGGTATACACAAAAAGAATGTATTGACTATGATGAAACTTTTTCGCCAGTAGTCATGCTTAAATCTATCAGAATTCTCTTATCTATTGCTGCTTATTATGATTATGAGATTTGGCTAATGGATGTCAAGACTACATTTCTTAATGGCAATCTTGAAGAAGAAATCTATATGTTGCAACCGGAAGGTTTCATAGCAAAGAACCAAGAGCATATGGTATGCAAGTTGAAAAGGTCCATTTATGGACTTAATCAAGCATCTAGGTCATGGAACATCAGATTTGATCAAGCAATCAAGTCATATGGTTTTGAACAAAATCTTGATGAACCATGTGTGTACAAAAGACATTAAGATAAAGTAGTAATGTTCCTAGTGCTTTATGTTGATGATATTCTACTCATTGGAAATGATGTAGGGGTAATGTCATTAGTAAAGGTTTGGTTGTCAAGCTAATTTGATATGAAGGACTTGGGTGAGGTTAATTTTATTCTAGGGATCAAGCTTTGGCGAGATCGTAAGAATAAGATGTTAGGCTTATCACAAGCTGGATATATAGATAAGGTTCTAGAATAGTTTAGCATGCAAAACTCCAAGAAATGTTTACTTCCTTTCAGACATGGAGTTCCTCTGTTTGATGACCAAAGGCCTAAGACTCAAAAGGAAGTAGATATGATAAGACAAGTTCCTTATGCTTCTACAGTGGGAAGTCTCATGTATGCCATGCTTTGTACTAGACCAGATATTTGTTATTCAATTGGCATGGTCAGTCGATATCAATCAAATCTAGGACCAAAACATTGGCAAGCTGTAAAGCATATTCTCAAGTATCTTCGGAGAACGAGAGATTATATGCTTGTTTACCGGTGTGAGGATTTGATTCCCATTGGCTATACGATTCAGACTTTCAATCAGATCTAGATTTCAAAAAGTCCACATCAAGATGTGTTTTCACCTTGGGAGGTGGAGCCATAACATGGAGGAGTGTCAAGCAATCTTGTATTACCGACTCCACCATGGAAGCAGAATACGTTGCTGCTTGTGAAGCAGCAAAAGAAGCTGTATGGCTCAAGAAATTCCTTTCTGACCTTGGTGTAGTGAGAATTGAGCAAATTCCCATTACTTTGTTTTGCGACAATAGTGGAGCAGTTGCACAATCAAAAGATCCAAGGAATCACAAGAAAGGAAAGCACATTGAGAGAAAGTATCACATCATTAGAGATATTATTGCTCGTGGGGATGTGGTGGTAGCAAAGATTGAAAGTGCAAATAATCTAGCAGATCCCTTTACTAAAGCCTTGCCTCAAAGGACCTTTGAGTCACATTTGGAGGGAATGAGAGTTAGATTAGTACACAATAGTCTTTAGGGCAAGTGAGAGATTGTAAGGATTAATGCCCTTAAATCCTATTGTATGATGCTATATATGTTATTATTTATGACTTAATGTTGTGATTAATAAAGTTTCTTTATTATTATTATCTAAAATAATGGTAACATGAATATTTGGACATTATCATATAGTCCACGAGATGCATAGTATGTGATTTAGTCACAGAAGATATAGATCACAAGTTCTTTGTAAACTCATAATTTTGGTTCGTAGTCAGTGATGAAATTGGGCATTTCATCTGCGAAGACTATAACATATCAACTAAGAAGATTTTTCTTGATCATGGAAGTAGAGACTTTTAGTTAATATGTTGATATGTTTTAAGAGTTGAGAAATATTGAACTGGACCGCTGTTAGATTTATTATTCTCCTAACGATTGTCAAATGAATAATAAATCTCACGACTTCTATTTGCTTGAACTCTTGATCCTGAGAGAATAATGATCCTGATCATGAGGTGTAGTTTGCTTTGATATATCAGGAGTGAGATCTAAAGTCATGATCAAAACCTCAGTATGTTGGGCAACCACATTTAGTGTTGATGGAACATATATTCTCAAGATGGAATTCATAGTCTCTTAACGGAGATATAAAATATTCCCTTGAGATAAGTTTAATGGGTTTGGTTATTCAGAGAGTTAGGCCTAACCACTTTAGTAAGAAATTACTAAAGTATATATTTATGAAATTAGATTTCATAAATATATGATGAATAACTTAAAGGATTAAACCGGATACTCAAGGATTAAGATGTAGTAATTTTCAAAGTGACAACCTATATTCATGACTTTGTATTACTACGAATATTTTATGAAGGGTTGCGTGTATAATAAAGTCTTGGGATATAATTTATAAATAAGGCCTAGAGTGCAATTATATTTATATAGTAGTATTAAATATAATTAATGATAACTTTGGACTTGTCAATAGTTGACAGAAAAGCCCAAGGCCCATTGGAGCTAGTGTCTTATTGGTCCCTTTTGGTCCCACTCCAAGCCACACATTAAAGCCCAATTGGAAAGGCCCAATAGGCCGGCCCAATTAGATAATCAGTTAGTTATAAAGGGAGAAACATACAGAAATTTTTAAGAGAAGCATCATTGTGAAATGGTGTGTACGTGCGAGTGAAACCACTCAATTATTCTCCCTTAGAAATTGATTGAGAGACCACACTTCTTGGGCGTAAAGTGGAATTGGAGTGAAGATTAAAAGTGTTCCCAAATAATTCTAATCTTTTGTTTTGAATTTCACTGCATCAAGGTACGCTATCTTGTTCTTAAATTCTGAAAATTTACATAATGCATGTTATCAATCATGAATGAAATAGATCCATGTTTGTTTCTTCCGCTATGTGTTTTGTATGAGATACAAAACCAGATTTACAAACAGTTCTTGAGGCAGGTCCTAGAAGACCAAGAAAAGGAGATCGCAGACACCAAGGATAGGCTCCGTCAGGGGAAAGAGGAGGCGATATGTGAGTATCGTGACTCCGATGCCCTCTTTTCTGAACTTGGAGGCCCGTTTGCAAAAGGTTTTGAGGACTCCCTCCGTCAGGTTAAGGCTTCCTATCCAGACCTAGATTTGTCACATGTTAATATTGACACCCAGGCCCAACCTTTAGTTTAGCCCGTCCATTTTGAGAGTACGAAAGATTTGTTTGCTGATGATGATCCTCAGGGAGATAAAGAGTCTACTAAAATTAAGACCGTCGAAGGTGGCGCCCATCAGTTTGATTTTGCAGAAGAGAAAGTTGAAAATACTCCTCGCCAACAATAGTCTTTTTTTTTTTTTTTTAATGGGCAAAATTGTAAGAACCACTTAAATTTTTAATTTAACCGTTTTTTTTTTTATGTTTGTAGACATCTCCCTTCATGGGATCAAGTAATTACTAACTCTTTTATCCGTCTACACTTATGTGTGTGGATAAATCCATTCTATCTATGGTTATGTATATAACTCATAACATAGGATACCTCCATTCGGTTGAGCCCATCCATCTATGGTTTAATATGTTGTTAAAATCCGTCATGTATGGACGTTATTTTTACTTATCCTATTGATGAAGCGGGATACTGTGGACTTGTAGTTATAATTTTACAAAGCCGTGGAACCCGTCGACTTAATCATGTCGTTGACCCCGTTCACATTATGGATTTGTAATGGTCATCTTATTTAATGAACCCGTTCACTATGTGGACTTGCCATCCTGTTGGACGAACCCATCCACTTTATGGACTATTTAACATTTTGTGGAACCCATCCACATTATGGACTGCAATTATCATCCTATTTGATGAATCTGTCCTCTTATGGACTTTACAATTTAAGGACTTATATTTTTAATTTAACGTATTGTTGAACCCGTCCACTTTAAGGACTACAATTTGATCATCCTTTTGGATGAGTCCGTCCTCTTATGGGCTCGTACTTTTAATTCAACGTAATATTTAACCCATCCTTTTTAAGGTCAATTTTATCATCCTTTTGGATGGACCCATCCACTAATGTATACTTGTGGACTTAATTATACTAGCTCACCCTCATAGGATGAACCCGTCCACTTATGGACTTAATCATGTATCCGTCCAATTGGGGAGTTAATCAGCTCGTCCACTTGGGGACTTGATAACGAAAGTAGTTTAGTAGAGAGAATATATAAACAGCTTGTATTTGAATAACTCCTCTTATTTTTGGTAAACGCACGTATAGGTAAAATATTGTTCTTAGAAAGAATAAAAAAACTCGCCCTTTGGGCTTAAAAAGTATTGTAAGAAAAAATTCAAAAGAAATAAACTGGAAATGAGGAGTGTCGCTCCCCATGCCATCTCCTACTGGTAGTAATTTCGGAGATGCTCTGTGTTCCATGGATGGTGTAGCTTTTATCTGTCCAATGTCTCCAAGTGGTAGGTGCCCTTCCTTTGCTATGACGTGATTCTATAGGGTCCCTCCCAATTAGGGTCGAGCTTTCCTTGGGTGGGATCTCTAGTTGCACCAATTACCTTCCTCAAGACGAGGTTTCCAACCTTAAAGTCCCAGTGTTTGACTCGGGAGTTGTAGTGCTTGACCATAAGTTCTTGGTACCATGCGAGTCTCTGCTCAGCTGTTGCCCTTACTTCGTCTAGTAAATCCATCTATAAACGTATAGTTTATTCGTTCCTTCCTCTATCATGATTATCCACTCTGTAGCTAGTGAGTCCGACCTCTGCTAGGATGACTGTCTCGCTTCAATAAGCTAATCGAAATGGTGTTTCCCCTGTAGATGTCCTTGTCGTCGCCTTATATGCCCATAGTACGCTTGGCAACTCTTCTGGCCATACACCCTTTGCCCCCTCAAGCCGAGTCTTAATAATTTTAAGGATCAGTTCGTGGCCTTAACTTGCCCATTGGCCTGCGGGTGGGCGAGGGAGGAGTAGTGGTTTTTTATTCCCAACTGTGAGGAAAAATCTTGAAAGGAGTCGTTGTCAAATTGTTACCCATTATCTGAGACCAAGACTCCAGGGATCCCATATCTGCAGATGATGTACCTCCAGACGAAGCTTCGTACATTCTTCTCTGTGATGGTGGCTAGAGCTTCAGCTTCTACCCACTTTTTGAAGTAATCTATGCCTACTATAAGGAACTTAAGCTATCATACTGCTATCGAAAATGGGCATATGATGTCTAATCCTCACTGAGCAAATGGCCATGGGTTGTCATTAGGGTCAACTCTTCGGACGGCTGTCTGATGACGTTGCTAAACCTCTAACACATGTCGCAGGTTTTGACATAAGTCTAGGCATTCTTTTGTATAGTGGGCCAGTAGTATCCTACTTGAATTAGTTTATGTACCAATGATCGTGACCTTGAGTGGTTTTCACAGATCCCTTCGTGGACTTCTCTCATGACATAGTCTGCTTCCTTAGGGCCTAAACACCTTAGGTATGGGCGGGAGAAACCTCTCTTGTACAAGACATCCCTTATCAAAACGAAGCGTTCTGATTAGAACTTCAGCTTTCTTGCGGCTTCCTTCCTGTCTAGTAACACACCATTTTTCAAGTAGGAGATTAATGGTGTGGTCTAGTTGTTTTCAGAACCTATTTCCTACATATCGATGGGATCTATTAATGGAGAAAGTTGAACAATGGAGAGTACATTGTCAGGGATGATCATATGTTCCGTTGAAGCGGCTTTGGTAAGGTGGTCAGCTTGCTTATTCTCTCCTCTAGGGATTTGAACAATCTTGGCCTGCAGGTCATCTACCCTTCTCTTTACTTGCCCCAGGTACTTCTTCATCCTTTCACCCTTATATTCATAACCCTCGTTGACGTGGTTGGTGATGACCTGGGAGTCGCAATGAATGACCACACTTGCGGCCCCTGCCGCTTTAACGAGATCAAGTCCTACCATTAGAGCTTCGTACTCCGCTTCATTATTGGTGGTAGGGAAGTCGAGGTGAACCATACATTCAATCTTGTCTCCTTCTAGAGAAAGAAGCACGATACCCACTCCACTAGCCCGTCTATTGGACAATCCGTCTGTATGTACACTCCATCGAGGACATTCATTTGCCCCCTTGTCTTCCCTGTTTGTGAGCTCTGCTATGAAATCAGCAACGACCTGCCCCTTGATGGCAGTACGTGGGCAGTATTAAATATCAAATTTGTTAGGACATATGTGTTTTACATGTTAAGAACATATGTCATGATTTTATGTAATTGGCTTATCCTTCGACAAAACGCACTTTACTTGTATTTTGGTAGACTTAGGATGTGTTTAAATACTTCAAGAAACTACATTTCAAGATCAAGTGTTGAAGCCTTTAAGTTTGTTCAAGAAATCAAGCAAAAGTGAAAATTCATTAAAGCTTGACAGCTAGTCGATAGCTTCTCGACACCTCCTATCTGTCGAGGTTTAAGAATTTCAGAATTCAACTCTGATTTTCTTGGGATCCGTGAATCTGTCTTTAGGCCTTCTTTTCTCCTAACCTTAGACATATAAAAGGATTGTTTTAAGAGCCGTCAAATAGTACACAAGTTGCATAAGCATTGAGCAGACTTTGTTCAAGCAAATTGTGACTAGAGACAAGGTTCTTGACCTAGTTCATCTCTTTCTCTTGAAGAAGTTGTTGTGTATTTGCACCGTAGGGTTTTATGGCCAAGCATCTTCTTGATCTTCATCATGTGAATGAACTGAAGAACTTTGCAGCCGACAATCTTCTCAGTTGGTGTTATTGAAGTCGCATACTAGGATCCGTGCAGCTGTTAGTCACATACTTGGGAGCCATGCATCAGAAAAGGAAACTGTCACTACAGAACAAGTCCAATTGGATATTGGGGTAAGGGTTCAACTGTAGGTTGGTAAGGTACTTGGGATTCTTTTACTTGTAACCGCCTGTTGTGATAATAGTGGAGTTTCGGGAGTGGTGACCTGAAAATCACCTGGTGGGGTTTTTGTCGTTAGGTTTTCTCCATTCGTAAACAAATCACCAAGTTATTTATTTTCCGCTGCATTATTAGTTTATTGGTGATTTGTTTGTGCTACCACGCGTTTGCATGATAAATTGATTAATTAATAACTTGGCTAATTAATTAATTAAGTTCTATCACAAGGGGTCATTCAGTTTGTGGCCTATCAAAATTCACTCAACTCTATTGCCCATAGTGCCAATCGCTCGGTGGCTTTAGGGTTGCTCATTGCTCGTCGTAAGGGTTTGTTGGTTAGGACGATCACCGTGTAGGCTTAGAAGTATGGTTTGAGCTTGCGGGCTACTGTAACCAAGGTAAAGGTGAGCTTCTCCATCGGTGGGTACCTCTCTTCTACACCACGAAGTGCCCAACTGGCGTAGTACATGGGCTTTTACACCTTGTCTTCTTCCTTGACTAATGCCGCACTAACGGCTGCCGAGGAGACGGCTAAATAGAGGAAGAGCTCCTCCTTTAGTTGTAAAGGACTTAGCAGCAATGTGGAAGAGAAGTAGGCCTTTAGATCCTTGAATGCCCGCTGACATTCGTTCTTCCACTCAAAAGACTTCTGTAGCATATAGAAAAAGGGTAGACACTTATCTGTTGCCCTCGATACGAACTTGTTCAGCGCTGCTACTTTGCCGTTAAGGCTTTGTACTTCTTTCACATTTTTTGGGGGTGCCATTTCTATTATGGCTCGGATCTTATCAAGGTTGGCCTCGATACCCCTTTAAGACACCATGAATCCAAGGAATTTTCCTGCCATCACCCTAAAAGCGCACTTTCCCGGATGGAGCTTCATATTGTAAGAACGAAGGGTGTCGAATGTTTCCCTAAGATCTTTCAAGTGATCTTTTTCTCTTTGGCTTTTCACCAGTATGTTGTCCTCATAGACTTGGACATTTCTCCCAATCTACTGTGTGAACATCTTGTTCATGAGGGATACGTCGCGCTCGATTTTTTGAGGCTAAATGGCATTACTTTATATGAAGAGGCTCTGGCTAGTGACAAATGAAGTCTTCTCCTAATCTACTTTGTCCATTCTAATTTGGTTGTAACCCGAAAAAGCATCCATGAAGCTTAATAACTGATGTTAAGCTGTACAGTCTACTAGGACGTCGACTCGTGGGAAATGATAGTTGTCTTTAGGGTATGCCTTGTTCAGGTTGGTGAAGTCTACACACATCCTTCACTTTCCGTTGGCTTTCTTGACCATTACCACATTTGCCAGCCAATCGAGGTAATAAACCTCCCTAATGAAGTTCGCTTCCTGTAGCTTGTGGACTTCTTTCGCTATAGCTTAGTCATGTTTTGGGGTAAACACCCGCTTCTTTTAACAAATGGGTGGAAAGGAGGGCAATATGTTTAGTTTGTGCACCATGACCGAAGGGTCTATTCTCGACATGCCTTAATGGCTCCAGGAAAATACATTCTAGTTATCTTTGAGAAAAGTCATTAGTGCTTGGTGGACCGTCGAGCTGGTGAGGGTACCAATCCTGGTAGTTCGATCAAGCTTAGAGTCATCAAGTGGAATCTCTTCAAGCCTTTTGACGAGTTCTATCACTGTCTAGTGTTCTTTTATGTTCATGGCCTGGAGGTGGTCGTCCATCTCTGTCATAGTTATGAAGCATTCGTGCGCAGCCGCCTAATTTCCATGCAACTCCCCTACTCCGTAGTTTGTAGGAAACTTGATCATTAAGTGGTGGGTTGAGGTTACAGCCTTCCATGAATTAAGGGTGGGTCATTCGAGAATGGCATTGTAGGTGGACGAGCAGTCAACCACAAGGAATGTTACATTCTTAGTGATTTGCTGGGGGTAGTCGTTGACCGTCACGGATAGTGTGATTGTGCCTAGGGGGAATGCCCTTGTCCCTTCAAAACCAATGAGCGGAGTGTTCATTGGAACCAGTCGCTCTCTGTCCATTCTCATTTGCTTAAATGCTAGGTAGTATAGGATATTAGTTGAGCTGCCGTTGTCAACCAGAACACAGTGTGTATTGTAGTCCCCAACTCGTATGCTAACGACAAGTTCATCGTCATACGGGTGGTGAAGACGTCAAGCGTCATCTTCTGAGAATTTGATGATGGGAATTTTGATTCACGCAATCTTTGGTACCGCACCTATCAGCTGGACGTTCTTGACCATTTTGAGATAAGTCTTGCGAGCCTTTTTTGATGACCTGGCAGCCATTGTGCCCCTTACAATCATTCTTATATCTCTTATAGGCGGTCTTGGACTTTCGTTCTCCCAACGAGGAGCCTGCTCTTGAGGTGGATCTGTTCTCTCCTTGCTAACAAACCTTTGTAGCCTTCCTTTCTTATAAGAGCTTCAATTTGTTGTTTCAAGTCGTAGTAGTTAGCTATGTCATGACCATGGTCATAGTGGAAGCGGCAGTACTTATCTCTAGGCCTCTTACTGGGATCTCCCTTTAGCTTGTCGAGAAATGACAGAGCTCCTTCATCTTTGATTTGCATCAAAACTTGGTCGATCGTGGCAATCAACGGGGTTAAACTTGTGAATTTCCCCATGGGGGGCTTGAAGTGCCTGTACTCCTGCTATTCTCTGGTCCTAGCCATCTTTCGTCCCTTATCCTGTCATATGTTCTCCTGTCTTTCCCTCTTCTTCGGTCTTTCTTCTCGAGCCAACAATGCATCTTCCACATTCATGTACTTGGTTGCCCTGTATAGTACATCTAACATAGTTTTTGGGTCATTCTTGTACAGGGAAAACATGAACTTACCCTTCCATAGTCTGTTTGTGAAGGCAGCCACGAGTATCATGTCGTCTGCTTCATCAATCGAGAGAGCCTCTTTGTTAAAGCGGGTGATGTAGGACCTTAGTGTCTCGTTCTCCCGCTACTTAATGTGCATCAGGCATGTAGTGGACTTCTTATACTTATGCCCCCCGATGATGTGTGAGGCGAACTGGGCACTTAACTCCTTAAAGGTACCAATGGAGTTGGGCGTTAGCCTACTAAACCAAATCCTTGCGAATCCTTTCAATGTGGTGGGGAAGTCTTTACACATGATCTCGACTAGCACCCCCTAAAGGTGCATCAGGGTCTTGAAAGCTCTAAGTGATTTAGAGGGTCCTTGTATCCATCATAATTTTCCACCTATGGTATACGAAACTTCAGTGGAAGGGGGAATGAAGTGACAAATGCTGTGAATGGCGAATCAGTTCGATGGACCAAGTCATCGAGGTCGATGGACACCCATCTTCTAAGGGCACTCATCATAAAGTCCATTTGTTCCTTCATCATCTGCATCTTAGCGACTATGTGAGGTGGAATCGTATCGATGACCGATGGGCGACTTGTGTCCTGTTATTCTGGCCTGCTCAAGGTGTTGCTACCTTCTAGCCCTTTTTAGTTCCTTCTCTCAACGCTAGTGCCTTCTTGGTCTTCCTCTTAAGTATTCATCGCCACGTTCTTTTGGGGCAGTTGTTCCTTTAGGCCATGATTCTGCTTGGTAAGATGTTCCACTGCTGCTGTGAGGGTTTGGACTTGCCTCTCCGGGGCAATGGGTTGCAGTTCGTCGCCCTGATTGTAGGTGGTTTTTGCCATCGAACGAGTAAGTACCATGCAACTTTTTGTCCAGGAAGTGGTTAGTATGGCTTCTCCTAATGCTTTCCCACAGATGGCGCCAACTGATGATGTCGAAAATCATAAGTAAGCCATATGATACTCACGTGCTCGAGATGATATTTGCAAAACAAGAGCAAAAAAAATACCGGTGTGGTACCGGCCAAAGACCCTCTGTAGGTTAAGTCAGAAAACCTTTCACAACTCTAGAGTGCCAGAGTAGGGATGAATTATGCGTACCTTATTTTTTAAGAGCCTTTGGGTTTTTATAGTAGTGTAGAACTGACCTCTATTTCTTACGTAGGAAGGTATTTCCTTATAGGGAAGATCTTTATTAATGGACATATATTATGGAATCCTCCTTATGTTAGGATTCTATTCATATTGGGTCTTTGTGAGCTAGGGTTAATCGTAAGACGCAAATTGTTTACATTTAGGACTTCTTGGAGACCACTTAAACTAGGTGGATGCCACGTGGCCTCTGGACCCGTCCACCTTGTGTGCGTGCATTTTGGAACTATCCATTATCAGCCCATAGAACCAGAGCCGTCAACTTTATTTAAATGTACCTGTCACCCATAATTTTACCCTCTTCAAGTTCCAAAATATCAAAATTTTCATTTGACCTAAAACGATTCACATATCCAATTTAATTCATATTCTTAACAATTTTTATATGACTACGGTTATGATATATATGCCTGTGACTAGGGAGAGAAAATATGGGCTAATTAGGTTTTTAGTAGCTTATTCGCTAATGGTGTGGTAATAAATAAATATATATATATATATATTTGACCTTATTTTTTTTTAGAAAAAACTATTTTATTTTTTATTTGACAAAATATTGAGCAAAAAAAATATATATGGAGGATAAAAGCTTCCAGTCAAATGGATAGGGCACTTTAATTTTTAATTGGACGATGATTGCTCTCGGTGTCTTCAATTAAAAGGAAGACAAACATGATTAAACCAAAAACAAAATTAAATTTCAATAACTAACATTACAAATTCACAAACCCAAATTTAAAATCACAAATATTTATTAGTTTTCTGTTTAGCAATAAGCTTTTTACGGGGGAAAATGGCTATATACTCTAAGGTTATCAGGATCGAGATCCTATAAGGGATCGGCGAGAGGGTTCAAGGAACGAATCGTAGGATCAGCACAAGGATTGTAGTCCAATTAAAAAAAATACTAAAAAATACCCTGTTGATGGCCATTTGTGGAAGCCCAGCAGACGGAAGAGCCCAATGATGAGGGTCACAAAGAATTGACAAGATAAAAGGTAAAAAAAGCCTGTTAGGCCCAAGCGGCAGGAATAATGGGTCACTGACCCAACAAATATATACATGGGTCTTGAAAAGGCAAGCAGGCTCAAAGAAGTCAGGAAAGAAAGAAATAGCATCCCATGGGCAGAGTATGAGTTAGAAAAGTGAGAAAGGGTCGCCGCAGGCCCAAGGCAATGTAAACTAAGAGAGTAAGGGGTTTATCGCAGGCTCATGAACCCTGTGGGGGCCTTTTCTGGAAGGATTGGGCTGCCTCCTGCGGTAATGGGCTGGGCTGCCTCCTGCGATGATGGGCCCTAGTGTTTCTGAGTAAGGGAGCTGGGGCCGGTCCAATTGTAACTCAACTTGGGCCGGTTTGTGCACAAACTTATGCCACGCCTGCTAGGAGTAAGTTTACGGCAAGCATAATCGTAGCCGGCAAGCTACGACAGGCTAGACTGTTGCAGACAAGTTATGGTAGGCTAGACTGTTGCAAACAAGTTATGGCAGGCTAGACTGTTGTAGACAAGTTATGGCAGGCAGATATAATAATGACTAAAACAGAGTATTCCGTCTACTTAAACAGATTGCTATGTATTTCCTATTAGTAACACATGATTATAGTCATAATGATATCAATCACTAAGGAAAATAAAGAGAGTAACACTGATTAATTTGAATAGGCAAAAAATTAAGTTATAAGCTTTGTCTGCCGCAACAAATCCAAAGAGGGGAGAACGCCTCTTCTCAATGCAAATAATCCCCCAGGAAGAACCCTGTTATGGGAATTAATGGCTTTGAGGGAGTCGGCCCTGAATGGTTATCGTCCCAATGGGAAAGTTCTTGTTTGCGTTTTTTGGAGAAATGTGAGATTTTGAAGGGGGAGAGAGGGAAGCCGATCTATTGGTGCATGCTCTTTGAACTAACTCTCTTCTTTCTTTCTTAGTTTTCTTTTCTTTTCTCTCTGTTTTCGTTCTTATCTTTTTTCTTTTTCCTCTTACTCTGTTTTTCTTTTCACGTTGTGAGATTTATCGTCTGTTTTTCGATCCTTTCTACAGGGCACGACAAGGGCCCCTTTATAGTGCCTGCCGTGACTAGTGTTTTACTGTCTTGCCCCTTAACCGCCTTTGTCTGGTTTGGGTGTACCTGCCGACCGTACTGTGCGACACAAAACCCCTACCAGGCAGAGGCGGACTCATTTTGTCCTTCTGTGCGTTGCGGACTCATTTTGTCCTTTTGTGCGCCACAGACTCATTTTGTCCTTCTGTGCGTCGCAGACTCATTTTTGTCCTTCTGTGCGCCGCGGCCTTTCCTGCCACGATGTTAATCTCCTCTCTCCTCACACTCAGAGCATGCACTCAACGGTTTCCTCTCAAATTGCCTCTTTTGGGTGGTCTATCATCCCAGCAGGACGCACCTCCCAAAAGAGGTTTGAGCAGGGGCCGAAAATAGATCTTTTCCCCTCTCCCCACCACCAAACCACACCCCCTTTACCTCTTACCTCTGGCCCATGGCCCCACCATGCCCTATATTGGCTGGGTACAGGCTGGTGGTGCCTGGGCCTTGCGCGTGCTTTCCTTTCAAATTTGTCCAAGAGTCTGCCTACTGCTCATGTGTCTGCCGTAACCTGGAGACTCTCCGTCTGCGTTTCCTGGCCTTTCATGCGGGCTTTCTTTTGGTCCTTCGCTCCAATCAGAAGCTGGGCTTCGTATGATGATGGGCTTTATATTTCTTTGGCCCACCTTTGTTTTTCTTTGCTGCCTGCCGTGTTGGCTTGTAATTCCTGCGGTAATGACTCAATCCTGCTGGGCCCCTTTTTGGGCCGGCCATTTTATTCCTTTTCTCAGTGGCCTATCATAGGCACTGTTTTGTTTCTTTTTACTCATGGGCTCCTATGTCCCTTTGTTTTCTCCTTTTGGGCATCCACGGCCTGTTTGCTAATTCTTTTGGGCTTCCTCGGCCTGTTTGCTAATTCCACACTCCCATGGGCTTTGTTACTAACTTCATTGGGCTTCCCCGGCCCAATAACCTTATCCTTATCTTTGGGTTTTATGAGCCTGCCATAAATCCCTTACTCTCTTAGTTTACACTACCTTGGGCCTGCAGCGACCCTTTCTCTCTTTTCTAACTCATACTCTGCCCATGGGATGCTATTTCTTTCTTTCCTGGCTTCTTTGAGCCCGTTTGCCTTTTCAAGGCCCATGTATACATTGTTGGGCTAGTGGACCATTATTCCTGCTGCTTGGGCCTAATGGTCTTTTTTACTATTTATACAGTCAATTCCTTGTGGCCCTCATCATTGGGCCTTTCTTTCCACTGGGCTTCCACAAATGGCCCTCAACATTTAGCCCCCTGAACATATGAAATGTTTCTGCAATTCATATGTGAATGAAAGGACGCTTCTGCCCCTTTCTCATCTTCTCTCTTCTTCTCCTTTTTCGCGGTTTTTTTTTTTTCTTTTTAAGCTGTGGACCCCTTCTTATTCATACATATATCCTCCTTCCTACTGCGAACAGGGTTGTCTTTTCGAATTTCCCATTTTGGCAGTTATTTTCAAAACAGAGCCGCCGCTTCATTAACTCCATTCCCTTCTGATGGCTGACCCTTCACCTCTTTTCGTGCTGACATTAATATGGGTATTTAAAAGGAAATCCTTCTGCATTTTAATCACAAATCCTTCTCTCTCCCAAAACGCACGCTCTTCACATCTCCTTCTTCCTTCAAGTCGACCATACCCATTCTCTCCGGTTAAACTTTCCCATCATGTTTCCAGCGAAAAGTCCTAGTTCTTCCCGTCGCAAGGGGAAGGCGGTAGCCTTCGACCCCCCTGTCGTTTCTGAGGAGGTGGATCGTTCCGATTCAGAGCGGTCCATTGAGGAGGAGGCGGAGCGCGACCCTAACGGCGAGTGCGCTCCCTTAATCGACCCGTGGTATGAAACCAGCGCTCACTTCCCAAAAGTTCCCGGTGAATATGTACCGCCGCCGCCAGGCCGTGTGCTGATTACCCTTATCCAGCGAGACCCCGACGTTTCCTGGGCTTCGTTGGCCTCTTCAATCCCCGATTTGTCCATTCGCCAAGGTGTTTCACTCCCTGTACCCCTTCACTTTGAATTTGGGTCCGGCGCATCCCTGGGTTGGAAGGAGTGGGTTGATAGTGAGCTTTCCGACACAGGCTTTATGGGTTTATTGCAACGGGCTGGCGTTCTGAAGGCCGTGGTCTCTTCTCGTTGTTTGTCAAATTTTCATGACCTCTATAACCTCCGCCACTTGGTCCGCCGGTGGTGCACTACCACTCACACCTTTTTCTTCTCGTGCGGTGAACTCACTGTAACTCTTGAAGATGTGGCCGACCAGTTGCTCTTGCCCATTCTCGGCGATACTGATCCTGCCGCTTTAGAGCTTTCTCCTGAGGAGGAGGCCATCGAAGTTGAATTGAGGACAAGGATGGCCAGAAACGCCAAGTTATCCTACTGGGTGAGTTCCTCTTCCAAGTTTTCTGCTACCGCCCGCCGCGCGGCTTTTATTGCTTTTTGGCTTAGTAAGTTTGTTTTTGGGTCCCACCCTCATTATGCCATAAAACCTTTGTATTTTCGTTTGGCTATTAAAATATCTGCGGGGGTGAGTCTGCCGCTAGCCCCCATGTTTCTGGGGCATTTATACGTTCAGTTGGACATTCTTCATAACGATGAGCAGCAGGCTGGGTCCTGCCATATTGTCACCTCTTCTGTTCATTCCACCATACTTCAGCAGTGGATGTTTGAGCGTTGTGCTCAATATTTGGCGAAATGTAGACCTGCCCGGTTTGCCAGGGAGAAGTACCAGAGTTGCCCGAGGGAGATCACCGACTTCTGTGGCAGGTTTGACTCTGACTTTCCACTTGCCTTTCGTTGGTGTGGTTTGAAGTCGATAAGCTATTCTGTAGTTAAATCTTTCGATGAAGGCATGGGTTTTTCTTGGCGAGCATATAGAAATTTGGGCGTTGGTTATACTTGTGCGGACTCCGTCATGGGTCCGTTTGTTGATGCTGTTGGGACTACTACCCCATTGGTAGGCTTTAATGAGACTGGGATCACTTATCTCGCCGCTACCAATGCCGGATGGCTGCCTTATTTAGCGGATGAAGGTATTAGGTTTGTTCACTATCTTGCCAACCGGGTGAGAAGGCAATTTGGGCTGGATCAAGACATCCCTGATGACCTTTCTTCCCTGATGAGAGCTCCTACTTCGGTCCATCCTTTCCTGCGGCCTACTGCCTTTGATTTTTTGGAGGAAGCGTTTCGATGCCGTCACAGTTCTTGGCTCATTGAGGGAGGGTGTTTGTACTTTTCCCATGCACGGCTACTGGTATGCAGTGATGGATTCATTTGTTGCCGAGTTAGCTGGGAGCTGTGGCTTTTCCCTCATTCCTCCTAAAGGGTTGAGTACGGTTGCATTGGCTAACCCTCGCCTGCTACTTCCTTCCAGGTTTGTTCTGGCGTATGCTAGGAAACAGAGCCGGTCAGCCATTTTTGAGTGGGACGCAGAGAAGAGAGGGTGGTTTTTGCATGCTGGTGACTATCCCCCTGGTTGGGAGAAAAAAGTTAAAGTGATTAACCTTCCTGCTCCGAGTGAAAAGGTGCCTGCCAAACCCAGGTCTGCTGCCAAGTTCAAGTCTGCTAGCAAAACCAAGCCAGCCACACCACTGCCTCCTGCAGGTGCTCTGCCGGCTGTCAGGACTCGTGGTAGCAAAAGGAAAACTACTCCTCACCCCGTATCTGCCACTGAACGGAGAGTAAGTCATTCTTCCTCTTTTTATTTTATTTTTTTTTTTAATAAGATTTCTTAATTATCTTGCGACCAACTCGCCAACTTTTTCTATCTTTTTCCTTTCAGACTAAGTACAAGGAAGATTCATCAGCTGCTCGCCCCATTTTTCTTGATGATCCTGAGCCTGAGGTGAGTCCCTTTTCTTCACTTCTCTCCCTTTTTTTTTTGCATCTGCCATGGGTCTTCTACCCCCCTTTTCTTCACACATCCTTTTTTTTACTTAACAAAAATTTCTTCTTCAAGAGGAACCTGAGCCTTTGTCCGTATATCATCCTACTGCCGAGGAGATTTCTGCCTCCATGGGTGTGCCTATGGAAGGCTTCTTTGATGGGGCAGAGGCGGTATTATCGACGCCTGCCCCTCCTGCTGCACACAAGGCTCCTGCCAAAACTCCCACCCCTTCTGCCGAGCCGGTACCTAGAGAGGGTACCCATGTTGAAGGGGTTGGTGAGACTACACCCTTGCATGCTGAGAGATTTGCTCCTTCAGAGGGCGCCACTCCTTCCGCCGTTGTTCAGACCAAGATTACTCCTCCCATTCTGCCGCTAGTGATTTCGTCCAACGACCCTTTTGCAAGTATTTCCCAGGCTGCGAAGGGTAGTGCTTCACTTGTTGTTACTCCTTCTTCCATCCCTGGTTCTGCCACCCGTGGCCCTAATCTGGACTTATCTTCAGAAGGGTCTGCTGACATTTTTGAGGATCCTGATGATGTACCCGTGTTGAAAAGGACTATTTCTGACTCCGATGAAGAGGGTAGTGCTCCGTCTAAGCCTGACTTGATGGGTATGTATCTCCCTTCCTCTTCATCCCCCTTTTTTTTTTGTATTTGCGCTTCGTTTGCATACTCATCTCCCCGCTTGCAGAAACTTCTAAAGGACTAGAGATTGCAGCAGGTGAGGGAATGACTGCTCCTGCCTCCCCTGTAGCGCCTACTCCTGCAGCATCTTCAGTACCTGTTTCAGCCGTACCTATTGCCCCTGTTCCTTCTGTGCCTGTAATTCCCCTTCCTACTACACCCGTAGCCCCCATTCCTGGTAATTTTTTGGCACTCTTTCCTTTTCTTTTTTACTTCATCCCCTTTTTCTTCTTCTTTTTTTTTTTTTTTTTTATGTTCCCTTGTGTTCCACTCCCCCTTTATTGCAGGTCCGCTTCCTACTATTCCTTCTCAGTTTGAGGCAGGCAGTAGTAGTTATGTCGCCATTCCAGATGATGCTGCATCTTTCTTCGTCCGTTTTGATCAGCCGGAAGTTAATGACCTTGGTCTGACAGAGTTTTGGGCTTCCGGTCCTCCTTATGTGGACTTTTATGGCTTTCGAGTCCCTCAGGACTGTGTTTCCCACTTAGTGATGATCTATAGCAGTCACGGCAACTTTATGCAGGGCTTTCGTCTAGGCCGTTCTGCCAGGGAGCATTTCTTGAAAATGTTGGGATGTATGCTGAACGATATTGAGCATAATTTCATCGACACTGTTTCTGCCGAGAGAATTCTGCAGTGGAGGGCCGCGGTGCAGGAGCTTATCAGCGTAGGTTTTGCTGTGGAGTTTATTCTTGAGCATCTACGTGAGATTGCCCGAGCCTTTTTTATGAGGAAAGTCCGTCCAGCCATTAAGGCCATAGATGTCCGCATTGAGCTTTTGAGAAGGAGGTGGCTGATTTGGAGGGTCGCCGCGAGCATCTTCTTTCCGGCATTAGTGGACCCAGTCGCTTTGGGGATCAGAGTCTCATTTCTGGACTTCATTGATGATAGCACCGTTTCCTTTCCTTTTCTTTGTTTCTCTGTTTATGTCATACAGAACACTTTTATATTTCCAGCCGTAGTTGCTTGGCTCGTGTTTGCCACACTTTGAGTTTGTAATGATGCTACACTTTGCTATTTCCTCTTTTCTTTTTACTACTGCTATAACATGATGCTAATATTTCGTACCTTTTCATTGCACACTCATGAAAGCACGTTACAACTTTTCTTGTGACATAATCACTTGGAGGAATAAAAGGGAAAAAATCAAAAAGAAAAGGAAGACATAAACAGATAGTTGAGAAAAGGTGGTCAACCACATAATTTCCCTTTCTAAGCAAAATAACGCTTCAGCCATTTTCCATTGATGGGGTCCATCAAGTCCCTGCCATCTATTTGAGTCAGGCGATAATATCCACTTTGATGCGCTTCTCTTATCACAAGGGGTCCTTCCCATTTTGGTGCAAACTTAGATGGTCCTGCCAGACCTCGCCTGACATAATCTGCCACTTTTAGCACTAGTTGTCCTTCCGCAAACACTCGCTCCTTGGTCATCCTGCCGTAGGCTTCAGTCATCTTCTGCCTGTATCTGCGGCTGCGCTCCTGGGCTTCTTCCCTCTTTTCATCAAGTTCTTCCAGGTTCTCAAGCCTTTCTGCTGCGAAGACTCCTTCCTCTTTTTCCTTTTCCTGCATCTGTATAACCTTTAGGGACGGTGTCATTATTTCTGCTGGACTCACTACTTCAGTTCCGTAAACTAAGGAGAAGGGTGAAAAGCCCGTGGCTGACTTTGGTGATTTTCGGTATGCCCAGAGAGCATCTAGCAGGTGCATTGCCCATCCTCCCGCATACTCTTGGCTCATTTTGCTGATGATTTTTATGAGAATTTTGTTTGTCGCCTCCGCCTGCCCGTTCCCTTGAGGATAGTAGGGTGATGATCTGTGGTGCTTGACTTGGTAGAACTCAAGCATTCTTCTTACATCGCTGTTGACAAACGGTGTGCCGTTGTCGCTGATGATCCTGTGGGGCACTCCAAACCTCACAATTATATTTTCTTTGATGAAGTTTGCCACTGCTCCGCCTGTGGCCTTGCGGAGTGGTATCGCCTCCGCCCACTTGGTAAAATATTCTGTAGCTACTAATATCCATATGTACCCACGTGATGGCGGGTTGACTGGCCCCACCAAATCTAGCCCCCAGGTGTGAAAGGGCCATGGGGTGACCATGCTGTGCAAGCCTTGTGGATGGGTATGGATTAAATTGGCTTGTACCTGACAACTGTGACACTTCTTTACAAATTCTGCCGCGTCTTTCTTCATGGTTGGCCAGTAGTAGCCCATCTGCAGTAGGCATCTGTAAAGCTTTTTCTTCCCCTGGTGTTCACCACATTCCCCAACATGTACTTCTTTTATCATTTCTTTAGCCTCCTCAGGACCCAAACACCTCAAAGGGTCTCCATCATATCCTCTTTTAAAAAGGACTATGTTGTGCAAGAAGTAACGTGTTGCCAACCTCTTAAGTTTGTACCTCTCGCTGTGTCTTTGTGGCAGGACACCTTCCACCAGGTACTGCATAAAGGGGGTCCTCCAGTCCTCGCTGACGAACACAGCATAACTCTCCTTCCTGTCTGCCGTAAGCTGGCAGGTCCCACACTGGGTTTGTATTTGATCTGCGTCCTTGCCCATGCCTGGCCAATAGAAGCCTGCTCTCTGGAGTCTACGGTAAAGACTGACTTCCTCACAGGACCCACAGGTCTTGTCATGTATTTCCTTTAATTTTCTCTGGGCTTCCTTCAGGCCCACACATCGGGATAAAATCCCACCTGGCATCCTGCGGTACAGCTCTTCTTTTACCAAAGTATAGTATTTTAACACCTTCAATTCTGCTGCGTCGTCCCCCTTTACCAAGGTCTTCTTTATGGGGATTCGCCAATCCCCTTCGTCCTGTTCTTCCTGAAACTTCTCCTTCAATACTTCGATGATCGATTCCTTCCTTTTGCTGACTTCTATGTTGGTGCTACTCCCTTCAAAGATTATCTGCGAACCCAGTGCGGCTAACGCGTCTGCAAACCGATTTTCATTTCTCGGAGCATGTTCTATCTCAAATGTTGAGAATTTCTCTTCCATCCTCTGGGCCATTGCTCTGTACGGAGCTAGGCTGGGTTCTTTTAAGGAAAAACTTCCTTTGGCCTGGCAGACGACCAAGTTCGAATCTCCCAGCACTTTCAAGTGTTTGACTCCCATTTCGAGCGCTGTGGCAAGCCCAGTTAGGTAGGCCTCGTACTCCGCCGTGTTGTTTGAATAGGGGAATTCTAACTTAAACGATAGCGCCACTGCCTTGTCTTCTTCATGATACAGAACTACTCCTACCCCTCCGGAATGGGCAGTAGAAGACCCATCGAATTTCATTACCCATTGTTCCCTGACCTCCTCTGCTATAGCTACTTCCCCTGGAACTTCATCATCTAGTAGGAATTCTTCCTCTCCTGGAAACTGCGCTAATAAATCCGCTATAGCCTGACTTTTCACTGCCTTAGGCGTCCCCGTTCTCAAGTTGTATTGTGATAATTGCAGCAACCACTGGGATATCCTGCCGGAGAGAATCGGCTGTTGTAACAGAGCTTTAATGGCATGTGACTTAGTCATCAGCCATACTTCGTATGCCAAGAAATAGTGACGCAACCTCTGCAAAGCGTAAACAATGGCTAGGCACGCTCTCTTTGCCCTCGGGTAACGAGTTTCGGCGTCTTTTAAGGCGCGGCTGATGTAGTATATTGGCTGCTCAGTACCACCTCCGTCTTCCTGAGCGATTAGCGCGCCAATGGCGTATGAGTTGGTGGCCAGATAGAGTAACAACGGTTTTTTGTGAATAGGAGCCTGCACCGTGGGGAGGTTCATCATTATCTGCTGCAGCCTTTTGAAGGCCGTCTGCTGCACTGCCCCCCATTCAAAACTTTGCCCTTTCTTGAGCAACTTGGTGAAAGCAGAGGTAATTGATGCCAAACCAGGGATGAACCTCCGAATATATGAAACTTTTCCTAAGAAGCTTTTCAGTTCTTTTACTGTGGCAGGAGGTCTCATGGTTGCTATGGCTGTGGCCTTGGCTGGATCCACATCCACGCCTCTGCTGTGAACCAGGAAACCCAAAAATTTCCCAGAGGACACTCCGAATACGCACTTGAGGGGATTCATTCTTAACTTAAAAGCTCTGCATCTTTCGAATACTCTTTTCAACACCCGAAAGTGTTCTTCCCTTTTTCTTGACTTGACCACTATGTCATACACATAGTCTTCCAGCTCATTGTGCATCATATCCTGGAATATGGCCGTCATTGCCCGCTGGTAGGTTGCACCTGCGTTTTTTAGCCCGAAGGGCATCATAGTATAATAGAAGTTGCCCATGGGTGTCCTGAAGGCAGTTTTCTCTGCATCTTTTGGCGCCATCTTGATCTAATTATATCCACTGAAACCATCCATGAATGAGAACATGGCGTTTCCTGCCGCAGAATCTATCAGCAAATCCATGTTTGGCAATGGAAATTCGTCCTTGGGACAAGCTTTGTTAAGATTCCTGAAATCCACACAGCATCTTATCTGCCCATTCTTCTTTTTCACAGGTACTATGTTGGATAGCCAGCGGGGATGCTGGATAGGCTTGATGAATCCTGCGGCCAGTAACTTCTGTACTTCTTTGACTATTTGCCCTTCTATTTCTGTGTGGAATATCCTGGCAGGCTGGGCCACCGGCCTGGCCTCTGGATCCACATTCAACGTATGCGCGACAAGCCTGGGATCGAGCCTTGGCATTTCATTGTAATCCCAAGCAAAGACGTCTTTGAATTCTTTCAGCAGTAATATGAGTTCTGACTTCTCCGTTTCCGTTAGGCTTGCACTGATTGAGATGGGCCTTGGTTCTTGCGAATCAGACCCCAAGTCAACCTCTTCCAACTCTTCCTCTACCATAACCTGGATGTCCCTTTCTGTCGTAACTGCCTCATCCTTCCCTTCTTCTTTTTCCAAACTTCTTTCAACAACGCAACATGCCCAACTCTTGTGTTGCCCCTTTTGGGCGGGACCCACTTGCGTTTCACCCGTGGGTCCCACGCATCTTCATAATTTGTAGATAATCTTGCCATCAAGGCCTCGGATCCTGACGCACCGAGGTACTTCATCCAGCTCTGCGGCAGGCGCTTCTTTCCTTTTCTTCTTTCGTGCTAGTAGCTCTCTTAAGTCAGGTTCTGGGTCATCTTGAACATCTTTCCACCTAGGCACAAAGGTGCCTTGTGGTTTTGCAACCACGTTTTCTCCAGATGGGGCCCATTGATCATAAAACATGGTTTCTACCAAGTGGGCTTCTGCCTGCTCGAATGGCGAAGGGTTTGCCGCTATGCGTATCATCTTGCCATTCAGTCTTCCCTTCACACATTGGTGGTAGGTGGACGGGACTAGTCGATGTTTGTGTAACCAAGGCCTCCCCTAAAGTACGTGGTAAGATACTTCTATTCTGACTACGTGGAAGCGAGCTAGAGAGGCTATAGGACCTACTTTCAACCATAACTGAATGTGGCCTGCGGTGTATTCACCTCTCCCACCGAATCCTGTTACTTCCATCGGGCATCCTTGGATCTTTCTTTCTGAAATTCCTGCAGCTTGTAAGGTGCTTAATGGGATGAGATTTACGGAAGCACCTGTATCCACCAGGGCCCTCTTGATGGGGATTTGATTTATAGATGCTGCTAAATAGAAAGGCCTTCGATGATCTGGGTGCCCTACTTCCATATCTTCACTGCTAAATGTGATCTCCGTTGATTCCTGCAGGAGGACCCTGTCTTCTGATATCTCCGCTGACAGGCATTCCACCCCTGCGTCGGAGGCGATGCTTACCAAGGCCTCCGTAGCTATTTTTCTTTCTTTTGCCGTAAGCCCCAACTGGTCGAATAGATTTTTGAACTTGGCACTCTGCTGAAGGGTAGTAATTACCGCGGCAGGCAGGGCCAAGTTCTCTTCCTCATCTTCTCCTGGGTCCGCACATATTACTACGGCTGCCACACCCTTTCCCTTGTGGTTTGGGAGTGGGTTTCTTTGAACTTCCTGCTGGGTCAGCTCTAATGTGCCTTCTTTGATCTTGCGGTGCACTAGCCTGCGGAGCGCCCAACATTCTGCGGTGGGGTGCTGCACATAATTGTGCAAGCGGCAGAAGCGAGGATCTCTCCTTTCTTCTTCCGTTGGCTCTCTAGAAACCTGGTTGGGTTTAAAGATCCCATCTGCTATCCACTTGTCAAGTAGCACCTCCAGCTCCTTAGGAGTGCATGGCAGGGGTGGAGGTGTATCATACTCCCTCCCCTCTGTTCTCCTTCTCTAGTTTCCAGTGGACACGGCCATAGCCTGCGGTGCGTTCCGCTTGTCTGAACTGGGTTTCACGGACTGAGCCGTCTTTCTTGCTTTCTGTAATAGCTGCGCAAACTGGGAAATCTCCAGATTTTCCAGGACAGCTCTGAACTCCCGAATCATATTGGTCATGCACATTTCTACCAACGTCCTTTCCTCACAGTGATCATAGCAATCAAGTGCTATGTCCCTGAACCGTTTGATGTACTCCATTAGATCTTCTCCGTTTCTTTGCTTTGTTGCCTGCAGAGTTGCAAGCGTCACCGTTTCTTCTCCGTGAAAGTATTTAGTGCAAAATACGTCCACCATGTCATCTCAAGTTGGGATTGATCCTGGCTTTAAACCGATGTACCAAGTGTATGCTCGGTCGCATAGTGACTTTGAAAACTCCCGAAGGCATAAGTCTTCATCTGCCGCATAAGGGCCAAGGGTGTCAATGAATTTGCTCACGTGCTCTACTGCACTTCCCTTCCTGCCATCGTACTGGGCAAAAGCCCTTGGTTCATACCTCTCGGGGTATGGCTTGCTGAGCACTTTTAGAGGATAGGGAGGTCTCCTTGAGTAGAATCTCTCCTTTGGTGTTTTGGCTCTCTCTTGCTCCAAGAGAGCCGCTACCTCAGCCATGGTAATGAAACGCTGTCCTGCGCTCCGAGGGGCACCTCCTGCTAGTGTCTCCACTCCGTCTGCTGCATGGTCTGGGTCATGCTGGCTGCCTTTTTCTTTTGTTTTGTCCGCCTTCAGTTGGCGGATCTCTTCCATCATTTGTTGCTGCGAGTGCTGCAATGATTGCAACACTTCGACGAAAGTGTTGACATTGTCTACGGGGACTCTTGCTTGAGGCTGAGGATCAGCCCCCGTTCTGTTGGCACCTTCTGTCTGGTTAAGTTGTTCTTGATGAGGCGTCGTTGGCCTAGATTCTGCTTGTGAGGGCACGGCACTCATATTTCGTGTCGTCCTAGACTTGGGTGGCATTGTTTACGAGGGGTGCTGTTTTCTTTTCCTTTACCCCTGTCTGCTTCCCAACTCCCCAGTAAAGTCGCCAATTTAATGTGGGGGCCTTTTCTGGTAGGATTGGGCTGCCTCCTGCGATGATGGGCCCTAGTGTTTCTGAGTAAGGGAGCTGGGGCCGGTCCAATTGTAACTCAACTTGGGCCGGTTTGTGCACAAACTTATGCCACGCCTGCTAGGAGTAAGTTTACGGCAAGCAGAATCGTAGCAGGAAAGCTACGACAGGCTAGACTGTTGCAGACAAGTTATGGCAGGCTAGACTGTTGCAGACAAGTTATGGCAGGTAGATATAATAATGACTAAAATAGAGTATTCCGTCTACTTAAACAAATTGCTATGTATTTCCTATTAGTAACACATGATTATAGTCATAATGATATCAATCACTAAGGAAAATAAAGAGAGTAACACTGATTAATTTGAATAGGCAAAAAATTAAGTTATAAGCTTTGTCTGCCGCAACAAATCCAAAGAGGGGAGAACGCCTCTTCTCAATGCAAATAATCCCCCAAGAAGAACCCTGTTATGGGAATTAATGGTTTTGAGGGAGTCGGCCCTGAATGGTTATCGTCCCAATGGGGGAGAGAGGGAAGCCGATCTATTGATGCATGCTCTTTGAACTAACTCTCTTCTTTCTTTCTTAGTTTTCTTTTCTTTTCTCTCTGTTTTCATTCTTATCTTTTTTCTTTTTCCTCTCGCTCTGTTTTTCTTTTCACGTTGTGAGATATATCCTCTGTTTTTCGATCCTTTCTACAGGGCACGGCAAGGGCCTCTTTATAGTGCCTGCCGTGACTAGTGTTTTACTGTCTTGCCCCTTAACCGCCTTTGTCTGGTCTGGGTGTACCTGCCGATCGTACTGTGCGACATAAAACCCCTGCCAGGCAGAGGCAGACTCATTTTGTCCTTCTGTGCGCCGCAGACTCATTTTGTCCTTCTGTGCGCCGCGGACTCATTTTTGTCCTTCTGTGCGCCGCGGCCTTTCCTGCCACGATGTTAATCTCCTCTCTCCTCACACTCAGAGCATGCATTCAACGGTTTCCTCTCAAATTGCCTCTTTTGGGTGGTCTATCATCCCAGCAGGACGTACCTCCCAAAAGAGGTTTGAGCAGGGGTCGAAAATAGATCTTTTCCCCTCTCCCCACCACCAAACCACACCCCCTTTACCTCTTACCTCTGGCCCATGGCCCCACCATGTCCTATATTGGCTGGGTACAGGCTGGTGGTGCCTGGGCCTTGCGCGTGCTTTCCTTTCAAATTTGTCCAAGAGTCTGCCTACTGCTCATGTGTCTGCCGTAACCTGGAGACTCTCTGTCTGCGTTTCCTGGAAAATGTGGGCTTTCTTTTGGTCCTTCGCTCCAATCAGAAGCTGGGCTTCGTATGATGATGGGCTTTATATTTCTTTGGCCCACCTTTGTTTTTCTTTGCTGCCTGCCATGTTGGCTTGTAATTCCTGCCGTAATGACTCAATCCTGCTGGGCCCCTTTTTGGGCCGGCCGTTTTATTCCTTTTCTCAGTGGCCTATCATAGGCACTGTTTTGTTTCTTTTTACTCATGGGCTCCTATGTCCCTTTGTTTTCTCCTTTTGGGCATCCACGGCCCGTTTGCTAATTCTTTTGGGCTTCCTCGGCCTGTTTGCTAATTCCACACTCCCATGGGCTTTGTTACTAACTTCATTGGGCTTCCCCGGCCCAATAACCTTATCCTTATCTTTGGGTTTTATGAGCCTGCCATAAATCCCTTACTCTCTTAGTTTACACTACCTTGGGCCTGCAGCGACCCTTTCTCTCTTTTCTAACTCACACTCTGCCCATGGGATGCTATTTCTTTCTTTCCTGGCTTCTTTGAGCCCGTTTGCCTTTTCAAGGCCCATGTATACATTGTTGGGCTAGTGGCCCATTATTCCTGCCGCTTGGGCCTAATGGTCTTTTTTACTATTTATACAGTCAATTCCTTGTGGCCCTCATCATTGGGCCTTTCTTTCCACTGGGCTTCCACAAATGGCCCTCAACAAACCCCGAAGATAAGGATAAGGTTATTGGGCCGGGGAAGCCCAATGAAGTTAGTAAAAAGCCCATGGGAGTGTGGAATTAGCAAACAGGCCGAGGAAGCCTAAAGAAAGCAATCGGGCCGTGGATGCCCAAAAGGAAGCCCAAAGGGACATAGGAGCCCATGAGTTAGACAATTCAAAGCATACATAATGTCTCAATAAATAAAACAAAGGAAATAATAACAATGTTTTAAACAACTCCATAAAGATACTTAATCATCAAGACAAAAGTTTTGGTTATCTTAGATGGATTCCTCAAAGTACAGTCGATCATTATAAATAACATTATCGTTATCGTTAGCAACCACATGGGCCGCATCATCCATTAGATAATCATCAAAATCTCTTAATGTTGCATTTGGAGGTTCATTCACTTCATTTTCATTGGCATTGCCAAACTCAAATTCATCACTGATGGCATGAACTTTGTTATCATTGTCACCTAACCAGAAAAAAAATAAAAAAATGGAAGTTTATATTTAAAGTTTTATCAATTCTGGTTAGGGCCACTAGGCTAAACCATTTATTACATTTTTTATATATAATCAATTTGGGAAATTTGGACATTTATTACAGTTATGAAGAGGCAATGAATGACATAGATGCACATCATTGGATCAAAGCTATGAAATTTGAATTAGATTCCATGTATTCCAATCAAGTTTGGGATCTTGTAAAGGCGCCTAACGGCATTAAACCTGTTGGTTGCAAATGAGTTTACAAGAGGAAGAGAGGGGTAGATGCAAAGGTTAAAACCTTTAAAGCAAGACTAGTGGCAAAAGGATATACACAAAAAGAAGGTATTGACTATGATGAAACTTTTTCGCCAGTAGCCATGCTTAAATCTATCAGAATTCTCTTATCCATTGCTACTCATTATGATTATGAGATTTGGCAAATGGATGTCAAGACTGCTTTTCTAAATGGCAATCTTGAAGAAGAAATCTATATGATGCAACCAGAAGGTTTCATAGCAAAAAACCAAGAGCATATGGTATGCAAGTTGGAAAGGTCCATTTATGGACTTAAGCAAGCATCTAGGTCATGGAACATTAGATTTGATCAAGCAATCAAGTCATTTGGTCTTGAACAAAATTTTGATGAACCATGTGTGTACAAAAGACATCAAGATAAAGTAGTAATGTTCCTAGTGCTTTTATGTTGATGATATTCTACTCATTGGAAATGATGTAGGGGTAATGTGATCAGTAAAGGTTTAGTTGTCAAGCCAATTTGATATGAAGGACTTGGGTGAGGCTAATTTTATTCTAGGGATCAAGCTTTGGCCAGATCACAAGAATAAGATGTTAGGCTTATCACAAGCTAGATATATAAATAAGGTTCTAGAACAGTTTAGCATGCAAAACTCCAAGAAAGGTTTACTTCCTTTCGGACATGGAGTTCCTCTGTCTGATGACCAAAGGCCTAAGACTCAAGAGGAAGTAGATATGACGAGACAAGTTCCTTATGCTTCTGTAGTGGGAAGTCTTATGTATGTCATGCTTTGTACTAGACCAGATATTTGTTATTCAATTGGCATGGTCAGCCGATATCAATCAAATCCAGAACCAAAACATTGGCAAGCTGTAAAGCATATTCTCAAGTATCTTTGGAGAATGAGAGATTATATGCTTGTTTACTGGTGTGAGGATTTGATTCCCATTGGCTATACTGATTCGGACTTTCAATCGGATCTAGATTTCAGAATGTCCACATCAAGATGTGTTTTCACCTTGGGAGGTGGAGCCATAACATGGAGGAATGTCAAGCAATCTTGTATTGTGGACTCTACCATGGAAGCAGAATATGTTGCTGCTGGTGAAACAGCAAAAAAAGTTGTATGGCTCAAGAAATTCCTTTCTGACCTTGGTGTAGTAAGAATTGAGCAAGTTCCTATTACTTTGTTTTGTGACAATAGTGGAGCAATTGCACAATCAAAAGATCCAAGGAATCATAAGAAAGGAAAGCACATTGAGAGACAGTACCACATCATTAGAGATATTATTGCTCGTGGAGATGTGGTGGTAGCAAAGATTGAAAGTGCAAATAATATAGCAGATCCCTTTACCAAAGCATTGCCTCAAAGGACCATCGAGTCACATTTGGAGGGAATGGAAGTTAGATTAGTACACAATAGTCGTTAGGGCAAGTGGGAGATTGTTAGGATTAATATCCTTAAATCCTATTGTATAATGCTATGTATGATATTATGTATGACATTATGTATAACTTAATATTGTAATTAATAAAGTTGTTTTATTATTATTTGAAATAATGGTAACATGAATATTCAAACAATATCATAGAGTCCATGAGATGCATAGTATGCGATTTATGTGAAAAGTCACAGAAGATATAAATCACAAGTTCTTTGTAAACTCAGAATTTAGTTCGTAGTCAGTGATAAAATTGGGCATTTCATCTGCGAAGACTATAACATATTAACTAAGATGATTTGTCTTGATCATGGAAGTGGTGACTTTTAGTTAATATGTTTTAAAGAGTTAAAACATACTGAACTGGACCATTGTGAGATTTATTATTCTCCTAATGATTGTCAATTGAATAATTAATCTCACGGCTTATATATTTACATGAACTCTTAATCCTAAGAGAATAATGGACCTGATCATGAAGTGTAGGTTGCTTTGATATATTAGGAGTGAGATCTAAAGTAATGGTTAAAACCTCAGTATGTTGGGCAGCCAAATTTAGTGTTGATGAAACATATATTCTCAAGATGGAATTCATAGTCTCTTAATAGAGATACAAAATATTCCCTTGAGATAAGTTTAATTGGTTTGTTATTCAGAATGTTAGGCCTAACTACTTTAGTAAATAGTTTACTAAAGTATATATTTATGAAATTGGATTTCATAAATATATGACGAATAACTTAAAGGATTAAACCAAGTACTTAAGGATTAAGATGTAGTAATTCACAAAGTGGCAGTCTTCATTCATGACTTTGTATTACTACGAATATTTTATGAAGGGGTTGCATGTATAATAAAGTCTTGAGATATAATTTATTAATAAGGCCTAGAGTACAATTATATTTATATAGTGGTATTAAATATAATTAATGGTAACTTTGGACTTGTCAAGAGTTGATAGAAAAGTCTAAGGCCCATTGGAGCTAGTGTCTTGTTGGTCCTTTTTGGTCCCACTCCAAGCCACACACTAAAGCCCAATTGGAAAGGCCCAATTGGAAAGGCCCAATAGGCTAGCCTAATTAGATAATCAGTTAGTTATAAAGGGAGAAGCATACATAATTTTTTATTTTATTTTAAGAGAGACATCATTGTGAAATGGTGTGTATGTGTGAGTGAAGCCACTCGATTATTCTCCCTTGGAAACAAATTGAGAGACCACACTTCTTGGGTGTAAAGTGGAATTGGAATGAAGATTAAAAGTGTTCCCAAGTACTTTTGATCTTTTGTTTTGAATTTCACTGCACTAAGGTACGCTATCTTGTTCTCAAATTCTGAAATTTACATAGTGCATGTTATCAATCATGAATGAAATAGATCCATATTTGTTGCTTTCGCTATGTGTTTTGTATGAGATACAAAACCAGATTTTCCAACAATATATGCACAGATAAAGGTGTAGAAGAAAATAAATCTACTACCCTAGGTTTGCACATGTGAAGGAAAGCCATAAAGCATGCTTAGGAAAGTAGGAAAGCTTCACACATACGAAAATACCTTAAAGCTAGTTTTTGCAAAACCTTTTGAAAAATATTTTTGTGTTTTGAAAATAGTTTACTAAGGACATAGTAAAAGCATTTTTTTTTAAAAGGAGAGCCTTGAAGGCTAATGCCAACTACAGCATTTTTTTGAAAGCCAACGTCCAAATATTAAGAGTTTTTGAAAAGCTCTAAAGGCTAAAATCTCTTAAGTGTCCCCAGTGGAGTCGCTAGTTTGTCGATGCCTTGCAGCTATTCAACCACCCATCGCAGCGACACTTATGCACACACAAAAAATACATGGGCTCGAGAGCTTGGGTGCTATGAAGAAGGTCAAGACCTCTGGTGTATGACTGGAAAATGAGTCAATTTTAATCAGGTTACCAGAGTTAAGTAAAGTCGCCACCAATCATTGGGTTTTTTCTACGGTGTAATTGGTAACCTGACTCTATTTGATTTTATTACCAATCCCAGTCTAAGAAAAAGATTGTTTTTCCTAATCTGATATGAACGGATAAAAAAATCTTGATTCTTGAGTTCAGAAGTTTGGTTACATGTGGGAAAGTTGTTAGGCACCCCACAACGCTTGTCCGTAGACAGTCGTTTGTTTTGGTGAAATCTTAATTTAAGGACATTAGCAATTAAAAACAAGCTATTAGCATTAGCTTTGGGGGCTTTAATGGAATAGGGCTTTGAGGTTTGGATTTAGAAAGGGTGTGGTCTTGATTGATGCTTCCTTAGTGTGTTTTGAATTGTTGCTAAATTTCCACGACGAAAATTTGGCAACATTTCACCTTATTTTTGTGGCGGAAATCTGGCAATGTTTCACCTCAAATGCGTCATAGCACACAAAATGCTATTCTCACCAAGCCTCCACTATGAGAATACAGCAAGGAGGTGCCCCATTTTCATGGTCAAAATCTGGCAGAGTTTCAGATTTGGTGCATTATGGTGCATCGATAGGGTTTCATGCCTGTGTATACGACACTTGCCAACATGCTCATACTAAGACGAGTCGAAACACCTCAAAGTATTAAGCATACTGATGTGCATCGCATACATAGGGAAACCAATGTCACTTAAGTGACATGGATCAAAACAATCACATTGCGATGATCACGCACACAATATAGCGTGAATATACACCTACAGCACACAATATAGTGTGATCACCCACATATAAGCATATATAGATATACATACATCATGCATAATGCTAGCATGCAGAGCAGGAAAGTAAAGTAGACATTCCCTACATCCAAAGGGTATGGCCCAACAAGGTACAGGAATGTAAAACAGACCTTGCCATACCCTAGGAATCCAGCCCAAGCAAAATACAAGGAAAGGAAACCCTAGTACATGGTTCTAGAGAGGACTAAAAAAGAGAGAGAAAGAGAAGACCACTTGGAGAGGCTAGGCCTCCTAATCTACTGAACGTTTCCCTTTTTGGGCTTACGTCTTCTAGCTTGCATCCTTGCCCTCTTTGCTTGCATCTTGGAAGTCGTGCCTTTGCTCCAAGTGTCCTTGCTCTATGTGAGAGACTAGGAAACTTAAGGTACTCTCAGAAAAGGGTTAGGGATCGGCACCTTTCCTTTTCAGGATTATGTGTGGAGTCGCCACTTATTTTTTTATAAAAAAAGAAAAAAGAAAAAATACAATACACAATTCACATGTCAAAAATACCTCAAATTTCATTAATGGATTATGCAAATACAATTTACAAGGCTTTGGTCCTAGATACAATCTATGTAAGAAACACAAATCTTTGGTCCTAGATACAATTTATTAGAACAAAATAAAGTACTAGTTCTACCAACCTAAAATTCTGACTTTAATTTTAAAAAACGTGGAGAAAATTTGCATATTTGATTTTATTTTAAGAAAAACATGAGAAAAATTGCAGATTTGATCTTAATTTAAGAAAAACACAAAGAAAAATTGCAGATCGAAAATCTTAAGGAATGATTCAATCCTAGATCTAGGCATGTTCATCAATCAATCATGTGAAAATTTTTGAAAGCTAAAGAGAACATGTAATAATATATGACAAACATGGTTATCTAAACACACACCCAAAAAATAAAAAAATCACATTCATGGAAAATAAAGCATAGATGAAAGCATGTTCTTGGAAACAAAGTTAGAATCATACCTGCAAGAACTTAATCCACTAACAAAGAATTATCCTAGATCAAAGAGAATGAATTTCTAAGGATTTAAGTGAAGCCTCTTAACAGAAATGAAATTCCTAAAGCAAAGCTTTTAGAACTTCTTTAACGTAAGGGGAGAGAAGTCAGAAAAATGGGTCCTCTGAATGTTGGGAGGCCTGCCCTATTTATAGAGGTGTTAGTTGCTTAGAAAGTAAGCTAGGTTTGCTCAAAAATTAAGTCCAATCATCTTAAAAAGTAAGCAAAAAATGTATGGGAAAAATCGTAAAAAAAAAGGAGATTTGGATAAGAGTAAGCTAATTTTTCAGATTAGAATAAGTTTCCCTTTAGCTGAAATTTTGATAGCTAAGGGGAAATTCAATTCTATACAACTTTACCAGAAATAGCCTAGTTCGAATATTGAGTTTTACTATGCCAAAATTGCCCTAGATTGTGAATTTGAAATCTGCTACTTGGTTAGCACATTTTTGAAGTATTTTCCAAATATAAAACTGTATTTGGATGAATTTTAGAGTTATTTTCATGATAAACCTCATCCCAAAATGATAATTAGGATTTTTAAAATAATTATTTTGAATATAATTATCCTAAAAGCCTAATTATCTATAGTCTTTAAATATTATAAACTTGTTTTTTTTAATCCCATACAACAAATCTCACTTTAAGAAAAATACTTAACCAATCACTAAAATTCATTTAATTAATTTTAATCATTAACCAATCAAAAATAATTTCAATTAATCACTTGTGATCGGTTTCACCCCCATACAATTCATGCTAACCATAAAAACTTGATCCGGTGATTTCTTTCAATTCGACGGTTCGATTTGGAAATTGGGCACATCATCGTGACTGTTAGAATCTCAAGATCATTTTTACGACAATGTGATGAATGATTTAATGCATGAAATGCAACTATGATTTTTGGGTACTTGAAATGGTCATTTTAGTCATCTTCCAAAATTAAATTTGGGGTGCAAAATTGTGTGTCTACACTCCAATCGTGTACATGAAATAATCAAAGAAAACAATTCAGTAGACAAGCAAAGAAACAACTAGAAAGAGAGAATGTGAAAGGACTGACTAACAAAGGGAGCCAAACAGGTGCTAACAAGCATGTTAAGCACATGAAGGGGCAAACAAGCATGTTATCAAACAAATGAGTGTGTCCTAGGAGAAAAAATATAGGTTTGGGTCAGGTGTCTATAGTTCCATGAGATTGGAGCATGGATGACATATGTGCCATCAAGTAAAATTCCTAAAAGGGACTTGGGGTCTTGTTTATCAAGGATAGGTGTGAACCTGCACGAGATTGTAGGAATTAGGCTTGATGACACAAACACACACAAGGATTCATGCATGAATATGTAGGCAAGCGTGCAAAGATGCGAAGGAACAAAGAGAGCCAAACAGGTGGCACATAGCAAGCAAGACAAGCATAACATCGCACAGAGTAGAGAAATGGTATGCATCAGGCAAACCAACATCACGGAGATGTATCTCAAGAGTGATTACATCCAAACAAACCATAAGAGGGGCAGATCAAACTCACAAGCAAGTGGCCCCCAAATACCAAAAAGCACAAGCCCACAGAGGGCACAAAGCATGGCAAAGCCTAGATCTAGACAGGCAAACATGGATACAAAGAAAAGAAGCATGTAAGCATACACACGCATAAAGGAAAGGATCCAAACCGTTTGATGTAGGCATAGGTGTATGGATGTAGGCGTAGACCACAAGATTTAGATCTACACCCTACCTAAGGGCCAAAACACAAGAAAAATGCATAATAAGAGATAAGAGGCTATAAAATCACAAAACATAGCATCCAACACATAGATCTAGACACATAAACGTGGTACAAAGAACATAAACATGTAGATCTAAGCATAAATATGGCACAGAGCACATAAACATGTAGATCTGAACAAAAACATGACAATGAGCACATGAACATATAAATATAAGCATAAACATCGTTTTTAGGCATATCCTAGCCCAAGAAGGCTAGGCCAACAACATCAAAGTAATAAAACATGTTTGAAAGCAAGTAGACATGCTAGGAAGCAAGATAAAGAAAGAGATATACTATAGAAAGAGATAAAGCATATTGTAAAACAAGATAAAGCAAAGGGTGTAGATAGTAGCTAAAAAGCTACATCTACACCCTTAAAACCTCAAAGCCAAGGTCCTAAGACCAAGGAGAGGGAAAAAAGTGCAAGAGCACTACCTCTTGATTGTTGAGAAAAGAGAGAAATAGAAGGTTTTTGGATGTGTTTGGGAGAGAATTTAGAGAGGAAAAGAGAGAGAATTTTCCCAGACAAGTGCTCCAAAAATGCCCAAAATCTTTTTTTCTTTTTTTGGGTCTGAGGGGTGCTAACATTAGCCACTTTGACTTTTTTCGATTCTGACTTTGATCGCATATTTGGATGTCTTTCTGAACTCCGATTTAGCTAATCTTGGGGTCCCTGAAAAGATTTGGATCTCTAGTTTCCAAAACACTAAAGAAGTTGAAATTTTAAAGGTTGGATTAAACGTTACGGACTCGGGAATTGTGCTAATGTGCTCCACATGGTTTTCGAGATATCTCAACCATTTTAACTTCGATTTTGACCTATGAATAGTCGTTAGAAAGGGAATTCCATAATATTTGTAATGATGCTGGCTCCAACCTATTCTGATGGATGGATCAAAATTAGGGTTTTTGGTGCCTCCAAGAGTCAGCCTCAGATCAAACTTGGTCAAAGTTGACAAAAATATCCGAGTAGCTTGGGTTTGATGTAAAAACAAAAAAATTGTTGTTTTGGGCTGATTTTGACGAACTTTGAGTGCTCTGATGCCCAAACGGGTTGCGCCACATCAATCTAGATGTTTCCGTGGCTCCATGAAGAAAAGTTAATATTTTCATAATTTTCGGGGTCTGGCATGCAAATTGCGGGCAGACAATATATGATATCTCCAGGAGGTTTTCTCTATTAGTAAACAAATCACTATATTAATTTATTTTCCACTGCACTCCAGTTTAATTACTGATATGTTTGTGCTTTCAAGATTGCATGTAATTTGACCTAATTAATCAATTTGAGTAATTGAATTAATTAATTTGGGTCAATCTATAATCCAACATAATTTACTTCGAAACAAGCCCACCAAGGTCTTGGACTTTGTCTTGACGTTGTTTTTGTTTTACAAACAAAAAGTGCCATGATTGTAGATAAGGTCAAAAAGTTATTTTTTATTCAATAACAAAAATACCTCTTGATTCTTCTTAATGTGTACATGCTGTCATTTTAGATGCTTACATATTAACATCCCAAATATTCCCTCTATCCCAATTTGTTTATCATCTATTCTATTTTGGGATGTCCCAAAATATTGTCCTATTTCTAAAAATAGAAGTCATCAATTTACTAATGTTCTTATTATATCTTTACTTTATTTTCAAAACTATTTGAAAAGTGTGATATCCCAATTTGATTGATTTTGTGATGTGTGTGGGTGTGTGATAAGTCCCACATCGAATATTTACTAGGTAGATCTGGGCTTTATTAACAGTTACAAGAAGTTTCAATTGTGACTAGTCCTTTTGAGGTATAGCGCAGATGTGGCTAGCGCTTTTTCTTGGGTCGTTACAAAAATAAAACTAACGAATATTTAAAAAAAATCCATCTGATTGGGGCACCTTTTTAGTTGCCATATTAAGAATAACTATTTTTTAGAAAAAAGCTAATAAATTTACTTAAGAATAGTTTTGAAAACTTATACATTTTTATAAAGCAGACAAGACAATAAATTATGTTTCTTTAAAAAGTTTGATTTTTCAAACAAGACAAACAAATTGGGATGGAGGGAGTAGTTGTTACACTTTACTTTATTTGCAACATCTTAAGACAACAAAATTTTTCAACTTTCCAAACATATCCAAGGTGCATAGATGCTTCCTTTCTCTTTTAATCAAAATTAAAATAATAATTAATAATTTTTCAGAAAAATTCATGACTAAAATCCAATATTCAGTACTTGAAATCCAACATGAATATGAGAGAATGGCTATCTCAAATATGATATTTATTTTGATATCAGTGGTCTGAATTTCTTTTTTGAATTA
The DNA here is from genome assembly GCA_035136125.1 of Quercus rubra. Lineage (NCBI taxonomy): Eukaryota > Viridiplantae > Streptophyta > Magnoliopsida > Fagales > Fagaceae > Quercus > Quercus rubra. The sequence continues at coordinate 42,880,629 of CM068738.1, forward strand.
AAAGTTCTAAGAGAAGTTTTACAAATACATGAAAATACTCTAATTAATATACACAATTGTATAAGAAGGTTAGATTCTTTTCTTAATTAACATATCACTTAGAAATTATTACTGACAATGCATATTATAGTTGAGTCTACAGAAAGAATCGAAGCTTTACAAAATTAAAATTAATAAAATTTATTTTGGATCGACTGTGTCACAATAAAAAATAAGTGATTTGTCATATTATGAACTGAAAAGGAAATGTTGCGAACACAAAAAATAATTTGAGGTAACTATGAATCTAAAAAAAAAAAATTGTTTTATATTAAAAAAAAAAATCACTCAATTAATATTTAAAAATAGTAAAGTCCTCAGGCTCTCAGCTAAATTTGTCACCTTAATTCCCAAGATACGTTCAACCAGACCTGAACAACGATCAATTTGATCATTGATTTTGCGTATTCTTCACCTTGAAAGCATTTTTCTTTTCTTTTTTTCAGTCAAAAAAAAAAAAAAAAAGATTAAAGACCCAACAAAATTACAAGCATAATTAATGGATGATTGTCGACATTGATGTTGCGTCCATAGATACACGAGAAGAGAAAAACAAAATAGTTTTTCACCTTTTTCTTTGAAAAATTGCAACTCTATCCACATGAGATGACCATTGAAAAAATGGATTCAATGACAAGCGTAGATGTCTCGGTCAATCAATTTTCATCGTTAACACAGGAAAGAAAAATACAGATTTGAGACAATGATCACTGATTTTGGCATCTCTTCACGTGGAAAGCATCTTCCACTTTCTCAGTCAAAACAGAAGAAAAAATCTGAATACTGATACAACGGGGCAGGTAAATGTGTTTTTGTTTTTTTGCCTTCTATTGCAACTCTATGCATTGGACCATTGAAAAATTTTGGATTCAAACACCACACGTATACTTACTATCACACCCCCATCCCAAAAATAATATTCTCAAAGAAAATTATATCAGATAAATCCAAAACTAACCTCTATAATTCAATTTTTAAATGATATCCAAAGTATCATCGGAAATAAAAATCCAAACCTCATGTGCACAAAAATATGATAAATTTCATTAGACTTAGAGTGGTTCACATACTCACTCAAGCTAATACATATTCTTAACAATCTTTATATGATGATGATTACCATATATATGCGAGTGTCTAAGGAGAGAGTGTTACAGGAGACTAGGTTTTTAGTAGTTTACTTGCTAAAAGTGTAGTAATAAAAATATAAATTTTAGCTTATTTTTTTTAGAAAAACTAGTTTAGTTTTTTATTTGAAAAAATATGTGGCAAAAAAATAAGAAAAAGAAAAAATGGGGGATAAAAACTTCTAGTCAAACGGATAAGGCCTTCAATTTTTAATTGGGTGATGTTTTTCAAAATTAAAATTGATAAAAGTAATTTTTAAAAGATTGACTATATCACCTTCAAAATTACATGATTTGCCATATTATAAATTGAAGAAAAAAACATGATTTTCCATATTATCAGTTGTGGTAATTTTGCATCTAAAAAAACACGAAAAAACATTTTAAAATTGAAGAAAATAATAAAAATTAAAAATTAATCAATTAATATTTAAATATAGGTAAGATCTCTGGTTCTCAACAAGAGTTGTCACCTTAAATCCCAAGATACATTCAGCCGACCTTGAACAATGATCAATTGATCATTGCTTTTGCGTGTTCTTCACCTTGAAAGCATTTTCCATTTTCCCAGTAAAAAAACATAGGATTAAAGATCTATGATAATTCCAAGCATAATTAATGGATGGTTGTCGACAATGATGTTGAGCCCATAGATAATGATACCTGGGAAAAGAAAAACAAGATAGTTTTTCAGAATTTTCTTTGAAAAGTTGCAACTCTATACACGACATTAAAAAAATGGATTCAACGACAAGCGTCGATATGGATATGTCTCCATTAATCAATTTTTATCCTTCACGGGAAAGACAAATACAAGTTTGTGATACTGATCACTGATTTTGGTTGCGCTTCTCGAAGGAAGCATCTTCAACTTTCTCAGTCAAAAAAAGGAGAAAATATTCAAATACTGATACAACTGGGTAGGAAAATGTGATTTTGGTTTTTTGTATTGCAAGTTGCAACTCTATGGATTTGGATTTTGGACCATTAAAAAATTTTGGATGCAACCATCACGCTTATACTTAGCATCTGTTTGGGATGAGCAAAAAAATTCAGCTTATCTATATTTTTTAACTTATTCTTGCTACTATTCATAGTTTTGTTTTCTTTATTCAATTAAATGATTTTGCAAATTGTAACTAGCAGAAACACATATTTATAGTGTTCAGACATTACTCGGGTCTCTTAATTGATTACCAGCATCTCATGACAGCACAAACAACTTGAGCAGTCTCTGTATCTCTGTTGTATCCCACTGCTGCATATTTATCACACTGTTGCATATTTTTCCCGGTTCGTGGGCCCCTGCCTTGTTGAATACAGATATGTGTTTTACTCTCTGGGGGCCTACTGTTCCACTTTGTAACCCAGCTTGTAGTATTTCTGCTATCTTAATAAAGCTTTCTATCTTTGATCTCAAAAAAAAAAAAAAAAAAAAAAAAGACATTACTCTTTTCAACAGATTAAAAAAAAGCAATGGTGGCTTACATTTTACAATGGGAAGGAGTACCGAATACCTATATAAAATACGATATGATACTTCCCGTCCGGGAATCATATATCTTGGCATCTTATTTCGAAGGGCAGGTTGCTGGCAGTGACTTTAAATGTGTTACGGATTTTGTGGATCGTAGCCCGGCGAGCAGTTAGTATAACAAATAGGGCCATGATCAGGAAGAGCAAATTTCCCAGTAGTTTTCATCTGAAACATAATACGCCGCAGGCTACTCTTCTTCTCTGCAAACATAACAAGAAATTAATTAATTTGCATCAATAAAAAACCTGTACAACAATAAGACCACCAAATAATGAACTCACTAGCTTCTAGGGCGACGTTGTTCGGCTCAGCAACCACCATCGCAGATGAGAGAAATGAAAAGAGAAGCATCGCGATCGTGATAATCCTGATGGAAGTCTTGGCATCCATTTTGAATGGAAGAGACGCCAATTCATACTTCTCACATTACTTGTGTGATATATATACACTTCGAAAAGGACAGCAGCGTTCAATCCTTTTTTTATTTTTTATTTTTTATTTTTTAATCAATTAAAAAGTAGTAAATGGACTCAGTATGCCCTGTCTGCTGCTACCTTTTCCTCGGAAGGGCAAGAGCTTCATTTTAGAGTCACTATATGTGAGATTTTAGACCCCTTAAAACACAATTGGATTAACCTAGTTAACAAGTCAAGTTATTACTTAGTCCAAATTTCAGATCTAGGTTAACACAATCATATAATCATATCAATGTAAAGTGCGGAAAATGAAGAACACAAAGATATGATGACCTAGGAAACCACACCAGTAAAAACCTAGGGAGAATTTAATCTAATTATCCTCAAGGTAAACTGAATCCACTATGAAGGAATCGAAGTTTTACAATAGCTACTCAGACCACTAACATCCTACTGCTACCTCATGTAAAAAACTTACTACCACGACCACGTGACAGCTTCGAAACCACAGACTCATTCTTTCTTGGATTCTCCAGTAAGTACAAGCACTTCCGCTTGCGTATCTTTAAGCTCTTTAGTGTAGCAACTGAATGATCATCAAGCTCTCAATGAAATCTCCTTCTGAATAGTTCTAAGCATGTGTGAAGGCAACCACCTCTCAGATCTCACAAGAGATTCATACACACAGCAAAATAGAGCGACCTCCAAAACGTGACTAGGGTTTCCCTTTTATACCTAGGGAAAATATAAAACCCTACACGTCATCAGGCTTAGGGCTGAGTTTGAAATTCTGCAGAAAAAAAACATTTTGCCCGATTTTCAATCGGTCAGGTCTAATTCTCGATCGATCGAGACAGACTGAATTGCATAATGAATTCTACCGCAGCTCGATCCCAACTTTACATAAAACACATACTTTGAGCATGTCTAAAGCAAGACTAAAAACTTGTTTTGATCATAATTTGCCAACAATACAAATTAGAGTTCTCATATATTAGTTCTTAAGTACTTAGAACCCAACACTATAAATATTGTTAGATTATTTAGACCTCTAAACTCTCAGACTGTTTAACCTAATTAATTAATCAAGTTGATACTTATGTTTATTATTCAGATATAGATTAAACACATACAATCATATCACTTAATGCAAAAAAGTAAATAAGACAAGCAATGTAATGATCCACGAAAACCAATGAAACCATCGAATTTCGTGATAAAAAATCTGGAGAGGATTTAACCTAAACTTTCCTCAAGACAACAAATTCACTACCATAGAATGAAAGTTTTACAATAGATTTTTCCCTAAATCTAAAGTTACCTCTTGTAATACTTACTCACATGACCACACACTGCTCTGAATCAACAGACTCTTCTATTTGAATTTGTTGTACACAAATACTCATGTTTGTGACTTTGAGATCCCACTCAAAACTTTAGACCATCTTCAGTAGTTGATCTTGTATGCAGCAACTTCTACAACACTGGATCTTGAGTTTCTTCATAGAATATTACCGGAAGAAGATTTTAGAGAGTTTTGGGTACAAAAACCCTAGATCTACAATAGGAGGCACAAGAAGCACTTTTCTCTCTCTAAAACTCCTTTAAAATGTGCCTTAGGGTTTCCTTTAAGTACTAGGAGAATTAGATCTGAAACCATAATCACTTAATGGACTTCATGAGCCGTTGGGCTTTAATTAAAATTCTATCGAAACGCATCTCAATCGGTCAAGACTTATTCTCAATCAGTCGAAACTGGCATGTTTTGAATTCCTGAACTTGCAAATTCCTTTTTCTTGTATTATAAGTTGCAGCATCTTGAGCATTGTCTAATATACTCTATAGACTCTAAGATCTATATCTAGACAAGTTTATGCTCACGGTTTGCCAATTATTTTGAACATTTAGAATCTAACATATATTACTATAAACTAGTTCAAAATATATATGGTTAGGATCAAGTTATACTAATGTAATTTTAAGTAATGGTACAATACATAATCATTTTTTATTGAGTTATTATTTCAATTTTTTGTTGTTGAATTACACGTTTTCTATATTTTTAAAACATCTTGTTGTTATAATGTCACTATGGGGACCAAGGTTAAATCAAAGAATAATGGGCCTAGGTTAGGCCCTAAAAGGACCCAATTGAACGCTAGTAGAAGGGATTTGGGCCCAAATTGAGCAATCTAAGGAAGGTTCGCATCGGTAGCGTGAGCCAAGGAGAAGGGCAAGCTCGAAAGCAGAGGCAAACGGTTGAAAATTGACAGGCCATACATAGAATCCTATATGGCAAAAGGAATAGTTACCCACGTGAAGGTTGAAGGATGCTTCCTGATAAAGCCACAATCTCCTCCACATCAAATGTACTGTACCAATTTGCCATGTTGCATGGCAGAATGACCCTCTTAAATAGTGTTCCAACAGCCTGTTATCTGCACAGCCCAGCCTCAAAAGGAGGAAGGGAAAGACGTGACAAGAATCTCACTTGGAGAATCCTTTGCCCTATAGGTGGATGGCTGAGATGGGAGCAACAATACAATAAATAGAAAAAGATCCCATATGTTAAGGGATCTGAAAAAGATTAAGCTTAAGAAAGAGAGATTATTGTAAACACTTGAGTGTTTGTATTGTGACTATCACTATGTGTGGGTGCAAGGGCCTGCGACGAGTTGGTTCTCCTTGGGAGAAGTACGCCTTGGCCTAGGATGGATTGGGCAGAGGGTATAAATGAAGTTGCCACCTAGATTAAGTGTAGGAACCATATGTATAGCACTTTTCTGTGAAGGACTGATCTTACTAGAGCACCTATTGGAGTTTAGGCATAGGAATGGGAACGTGTTAGGCACCCAAACCTACCCGACCTGTAGGTCGGCCTATACTCATTTTGTTCCAAATCCTAATCTCATCAAAGGGTCTTCTAATAGGCTATCTTAGACTCACACACACTAACATGCATCTAACATACAAAAGAAAATTGTGTGAACACAAAAACATAATTTGTGATAATTTTGAATCTAAAAAAAGAAGAGAAAAAATATTTTTTTAAATTGAAAAAAAATAAAAAATAAAATATCACTCAATCAATATTTAAATATAGTAAAGGTCTCAGGCTCTCAGCTAATTTTGTCACCTTAATTCCCAAGATACGTTCAGCCGGACTTGAATAATGATCAATTTGATCATTGATTTTGCGTGTACTTCACCTTGAAAGAATTTTTCTTTTCTTTTTTTCAGTAAAAAAAAAGATTAAAGACCCATGAAAATTCCAAGCACAATTAATGGATGATTGTCGACATTGATGTTGCGTCCATAGATAATGATACAAGGGAAAAGAAAAACAAAATAGTTTTTCACCTTTTTCTTTGAAAAATTGCAACTCTATACACATGAGATAGCCATTGAAAAAATGGATTAAACAACAAGCGTAGATATGGATGTGTCTCGGTCTATCAATTTTCGTCGTTAACACAGGAAAGAAAAATACAGGTTTGACACAATGACCACTGATTTTGGCATCTCTTCACGCGGAAAGCATCTTCCACTTTCTCAGTCCAAAAAGAAGAAAAAATCTGAATACTGATACAACGGGGCAGGTAAATGTGTTTTTGTTTTTTTGCCTTCTATTGCAACTCTATGCATTGGACCATTGAAAAATTTTGGATTCAACCACCACGCGTATACTTACTATCACATCCCCAACCCAAAAATACTATCCTCAAAGAAAATTATATCAGATAAATCCATAACTAACCTCTATAATTCAATTTTTAAAAGATCTCCAAAGTATCATCAGAAATAAAAATCCAAACCTCGTGTGCACAAACAACAAAAATTACAAATTATTAGAAGGATAATACTCCAAATTCCTAAACTCCTCTCATACACACTAATCGTTAGAAGTCCGATCTTACTCTAAACTTCATAAATATCTCTCATTCGCACAACCTTAACAAAAGCTCCTAAACTTGCTATCATTCATAATTTGTAATTGGAAGGGCAGAAAAAGGGGAGACTGATAAATCAATAAGAAACTATAATCCCAATTAACGTGGGTGCACGAACACACTAACACATATAAAATAAGTTGTACATAGGAAAAAACTTTGTAGGCCTAGAAATTGTATCTTCATTCAAGTGAAAAGTTGACATAATTTGCAATGAGTTCCACAAATATCAAGAATTATAATTTAAAATGAGTTCAAAAATATGATAAATTTCATTAGACTTAGAGGGGTTCACATACTCACTCTAGCTAATACATATTCTTAAAACCATTTATAATGTTCAAATTAATCAATCCAACAAGGAAATTTCAACAATTAAACTCAATTTGAACAAAATCCCCAAATCGGGTAGTTTCAAGCCCTAGAATTTTTAATTTCTCACAATACATCAAATTGATCAAATTAAACACCATAGATCATGTTTATAACATCCCTTAACAAAAACTCATTAATCAATTGTGAAAGAAAAGGCTTAATTCATCAAAAAAACCCAAAAATTTCATAGGTTCGAAATTTCCCAAATAATGCATGATTTGATGCATTAAAAGTGAAAAGAAATGCAAAAGGAAGGGTATAAAGGTCTTACCGGCCTTGGGAGAGAAAAACCTTGCAAAAAGAATGGTGGAAAACGACAAAAAATCAGATTGGAGCCTTGGCCGAGTTGTATAGAGAGAGAAAAAGTTGAAAAACTTTTGAAAACGTGAGTTTGAACACGTGAAAATCAGTTTTTAAAAAATTCTCTACACGATTTTCAATTGATCGAAAAACAGATTTGATCGGTTGAAAATGCTTCAATTGATCCAACTCCAATCGAGCATTGATCAAAATAGATAGAGACTCACAAACATTTTTAATCGCAATTTCGATCAGTTGAAAAACAATTTCGATCGGTCAAAATTCTGGAAAAATCAGTTTTTTGAAAAGCAAAGCAAAGCAAAATAATGTAGAAACTCCTCAAAGCAATGAATTTTATGAATCACATGCATGAGTATGAGATAAAATGCTTTTCAAAAACACATGTTTTGAACCCAATTTTCCCAAAATTAAGATTTTCAATCCATTCTCTTAAAATCTCAAACATCAAATATGCTTTGCATAAAACTTAAGGAATTTTCAAACTTGGTTAGTCAAACCAAAAATACACACAATAACATGTACAAAGTTTAGCAAATAATAACTTGTGTAGTGTGTGCAACTAGCAAAAGCTTGAGATACATGTGAGGTGATATGTGAATAGAAATCAAACACAAAATCTACAAAATTCATCACATAGAGTTTGAAAGAGACTATCACCTAAAGAGTTACATTATATAACCCCTACATCTTCTAAATCATAAGCTTGCAATCATGTAAGTTTCTTGATTTGCCTCATATTGTACACATAAATTTTAATTTAGCAGAAACTTATTAAATTAGCCAGGATAATGTACACACCAATTTTAAGCAATTTAACCGAGGCTACACCTTTTTTTTTTTTTTTTTATGCATGTGCTACACTTTCTCGAACACAAAATCTTATGATATGCACTAAGATGTTCATGATTGGCTAGTGAACAGTGGTAAGATGATTATTTATGCCTTTCTCAAAAGGTTCAAGTCCAAAAATCAAAAACATATGACTTCAAGATTAAGACAAAGTGATCAAAAACTATAAACATCTTTCTCACACAACATGTATTACAAAGCTTCAACTAGTAAAGTGCAATAAATAAGTTTCCATCTTCGTCACAACTAGACTCATCATCAGAAACTTCATCATCACTAAGGATTACAACCATAGCCTTACCCTTAGACTTCAAGTATGTAGGACATTCAGATTTCATATAACCATACCCTTGACATCCAAAACATTAAAGACCCATAGAATTATTAGAAGATTGACCTACTTTTTCTCTAGGTTTTTCAGTGTTGTTAACCTTAGTGGGATCATTCTTCCTAAAGTTTCTAGGTTCAGCAGCGTTCTTACCTCTTGCCCTTCTGTTGTTGTTTCTAAGGAAATTCCTAAAGTTCTTGGCAAGGTAAGCAATCTTTGTAGCAGAGAGCTCATCATCAAATCCACCAACATCAACATCATCAACTGACATAAGAGCCATTGTTTTGGATTTGCTAGTGTTAGGTAGGTCTAACTTATAGGACTGAAGAAATCCTACAAGTTCATCAATAGGGATGGAGTCCACATCCTTGCTCTCAATGATGGCAGTTACTTTGGGTCTAAAGTCTTCAATTAAAGATCTAAGAATATTCCTAACAATTTTAGGTTGATCATAGATTTCACCCAAGTTGTATGTAGAATTAACAATATCATTAAGCTTAGCATAGAATTCATCAAAAGATTCATCATCAGACATCCTAATGTTTTCAAATTTAGAAGTTAATTACTGCAACTTATTAATTCTAACAGCCTTTGTGCCTTCATGCACAGTCTAGAGGATATTTCAAGCAATAAAAGCAACCTCAACATTAGAGGTTCTCTTAAATTCCTCCATAGAAACAGCGTTAAAGATAACATTTATAGCTTTGCTATTGAACGAGAGTGCTTCTTTTTGAGAAATTTGCCACTCACTAAAAGGAGTAGTGGGCTTCTTCCATCCATATTCAATGGAGTTCTAGACTCTCTCATCAATTGATTTCAAAAATAATTTCATCTTTACTTTCTAATAAGCATAATTATTCCCATCAAAGTGAGGTATAATTACAAGAAAGTGTCCATGTTCCATGACAACAAGGGTCAAGTATTAGCTCAGAGATTAAAAGATCTAAAACAAAAGAACTACCCGCTCTGATAGCACTTGTGAGTTTTTAGACCCCTTAAAACACATTTGGATTAACCTAATTAACAAGCCAAGTTATTACTTAGTCCAAATTTCAGATCTAAGTTAACACAATCATATCATCATACCAATGTAAAGTGCAAAAAATAAATAACAGAAAGATATGATGACCTAAGAAACCACACCGGTAAAAACCTGGGAAGGATTTAACCTAGCTATCCTCAAGGTAAACTGAATCCACTATGAAAGAATCGAAGTTTTATAGCAACTTAGACTACTAACATCCTACTGCTACCTCATGTAGAAAACTTACTACCATGACCACGTGACAGCTCTGAGACCATGGACTCCTTCTTTCTTGGATTCTCCAACAAGTACAAGCACTCCCACTTGCGTATCTTTAAGCTCTTTAGTGCAGCAACTGAATGATTATCAAGCTCTCATTGAAATCTCCTTCTTGATAATCCTAAGCATGTGTGAAGGCAACCACCTCTCAGATCTCACAAGAGATTCACACATATAGCAAAATAGAGCGACCTTAAAAACGTGGCTAGGTTTTCCCTTTTATATTTAGGGCAAAACATAAAACCCTACACGTCATATAGGCATAGACCTGAGTTGGAAATTCTATAGGAAAAAAAACATTTTGCTCGACTTTCGATCGGTCGAGTCTAATTCTTGATCGATCAAGCCAAACTGAATTGCACAATGAATTCTACAGCTGCTCGATTCCAAATTTACATAAAAACACATACTTTGAGTAGGTCTAAAACAAGACTACAAATCTGTTTTGATCATGGTTTGCCAACAATACAAATTAGAGTTCTAATACATTAGTTCCTAAGTACATAGAACCTAACACTATAAATATTGTTAGATTATTTAGACCTCTAAACACTCAGACTGTTTAACCTAATTAATTAATCAAGTTGATACTTATGTTTATTAATCAGATATAGGTTAAACACATACAATCATATCACTTAATGCAAAAAAGTAAAGAAGACAAGCAATATAATGATCCACAAAAACCAATGAAACCATCGAATTTCACAACAAATTCACTACCATAGAATGGAAGTTTTACAATAGATTTTTCCCTAAATCTAAAGCTACCTCTTGTAGTACTTACTCACATGACCACACACTGCTCTGAATCAACGAACTCTTCTATTTGAATTTGTCATACACAAATACTCACGTTTGTGACTTTGAGGTTCCACTCAAAACTTTAGACCATCATTAGTAGTTGATCTTGTATGCAGCAACTTCTACAACGCCGGATCTTGAGTTTCTTCATAGAATATTACCGGTAGAAGATTTTAGAGAGTTTTAGGTACAAAAACCCTAGATCTACAATAGGAGGCACAAGAAGCACTCTTCTATCTCTAAAATTCCTTTAAAACGTGCCTTAGGGTTTCCTTTAAGTACTAGGAGAATTAGATCTGAAACCATAATCACTTAACGGACTTAATGAGCCGTTGGGCTTTAATTAAAATTCTGCCGAAACGCATCTCAATCGGTCAAGACTTATTCTCAATCAGTTGAACCTGGCATGTTTTGAATTCCTGAACTTGCAAATTCCTTTTTCTTGTATTTAAAGTTGCTGCACCTTAAGCATTGTCTAATATACTCTATAGACTCTAAGATCTATATCTAGACAAGTTTGTGCTCACGGTTTGCCAATTGTTCTGAATATTTAGAATCTAACATATACTACTATAAACTAGTTCAAAATATATATGGTTAGAATCAAGTTATACTAATGTAAATTTATGTAATGGTACAATACATAATCACTTTTTATTGAGTTTTTATTTCAATTTTTTGTTGTTGAATTACATGTTTTCTATATTTTTAAAACATCTTGTTGTTATAATGTCACTATGGGGACCAAGGTTAAATCAAAGAATAATGGGCCTAGGTTAGGCCCCAAAAGGACCCAATTGAACGCTAGTAGAAGGGATTTGGGCCCAAATTGAGCAATCTAAGGAAGGTTCGCATCGGTAGCATGAGCCAAGGAGAAGGGCTAGCTCGAAAGCATTAGGTAGACGGTTGAAAATTGTCAGGCCATACCTAGAATCCTATATGGCAAAAGGAATAGTTACCCACGTGAAGGTAAGAGGATGCTTCCTGATAAAGCCACCATCTCCTCCACACCAAATGTACTATACCAATCAGCCATGTCACATTTATGGTAGAATGACCCTCTTGAATAGTGTTCCAACAGCCTGTTATCTGCACAGCCCAGCCTCAAAAGGAGGAAGGGAAAGATGTGACAAGAATCTCACTTGGAGAATCCTTTGCCCTATTGGTGGATGGCTGAGATGGGAGCAACAAAACAATAAATAGAAAAAGATCCCATATGTTAAAGGATCTGAAAAAGATTAAGCCTAGGAAAGAGAGATTATTGTAAACACTTGAGTGTTTGTATTGTGACTATCACTATGTGTGGGTGCAAGGGCCTGCGACAAGTTGGTTCTCCTTGGGGGAAGTACGCCTTGGCCTAGGGTGGATTGGGCGGAGGGTATAAATGGAGTTGCCACCTAGATTAAGTGTAGGAACCATATGTATAGCGCTTTTGTGTGAAGGACTGATCTTACCAATGCACCTATTGGAGTTTAGGCATAGGAATGGGAAGATGTTAGGCACCCAAACCTACCCGACCTATAGGTCGGCCTATACTCATTTTGTTCCAAATCCTAATCTCATCAAGGGTCTTCTAATAGGCTATCTTAGACTCACACACACACTAACATGCATCTAACATACAAAAGAAAATGGTGTGAACACAAAAACATAATTTGTGATAATTTTGAATCTAAAAAAAGAAGAGAAAAAATATTTTTTTAAATTGAAAAAATAAAAAATAAAATATCACTCAATCAATATTTAAATATAGTAAAGGTCTTAGGCTCTCAGCTAATTTTGTCACCTTAATTCTGAAGATACGCTTAGCCGGACTTGAATAATGATCAATTTGATCATTGATTTTGCGAGTACTTCACCTTGAAAGAATTTTTCTTTTCTTTTTTTTTTTTTCAGTCAAAAAAAAAAAAAGATTAAAGACCCATGAAAATTCCAAGCATAATTAATGGATGATTGTCGACATTGATGTTGCGTCCATAGATAATGATACAAGGGAAAAGAAAAACAAAATAGTTTTTCACCTTTTTCTTTGAAAAATTGCAACTCTATACACATGAGATAGCCATTGAAAAAATGGATTAAACAACAAGCGTAGATATGGATGTGTCTCGGTCTATCAATTTTCGTCGTTAACACAGGAAAGAAAAATACAGGTTTGAGACAATGACCACTGATTTTGGCATCTCTTCACGCGGAAAGCATCTTCCACTTTCTCAGTCCAAAAAGAAGAAAAAATCTGAATACTGATACAACGGGGCAGGTAAATGTGTTTCTGTTTTTTTGCCTTCTATTGCAACTCTATGCATTGGACCATTGAAAAATTTTGGATTCAACCACCACGCATATACTTACTATCACATCCCCAACCCAAAAATACTATCCTCAAAGAAAATTATATCAGATAAATCCATAACTAACCTCTATAATTCAATTTTTAAAAGATCTCCAAAGTATCATCAGAAATAAAAATCGAAACATCGTGTGCACAAACCAAAAAAAATTACAAATTATTAGAAGGATAATACTCCGAATTCCTAAACTCCTCTCATACACACTAATCGTTAGAAGTCCGATCTTACTCTAAACTTCATAAAATTCTCTCATTCGCACAACCTCAACAAATGCTCCTAAACTTGCTATACTTCATAATCTGTAATTGGAAGGGGAGAAAAAGGGGAGAATGATAAATCAATAAGAAACTATAATCCCAATTAATGTTGGTGCACGAACACACTAACACATATAAAATAAGATGTACATAGGAAAAAACTTTGTAGGCCTAGAAATTGTATCTTCATTCAAGGGAAAAATTAACATAATTTGCAATGAGTTCCACAAATATCAAGAATTATAATTTAAAATGAGTTCAAAAATATGATAAATTTCATTAGACTTAGAGTGGTTCACATACTCACTCTAGCTAATACATATTCTTAAAAATCTTTATATGACCAATCATGGTTACCATATATATGCCTGTGTCTAAGGAGAGAGTGTTACGGGAGACTGGGTTTTTAGTAGTTGACTTGCTAAAAGTGTAGTAATAAAAATATAAATTTTAGCTTATTTTTTTAGAAAAACTAGTTTGGTTGTTTATTTGACAAAATATGCAGCAAAAAGCAACCAAAAAAAAAAAAAAAAAAAACAAATGGAGGATAAAAGCTTTTAGTCAAACGGATAAGGCCTTCAATTTTTAATTGGGTGATGTTTTTCAAAATTAAAATTGATAAAAGTAATTTTTTTAAGATTATATCAAATTAAAAAATAAATGATTTGCCATATTATCAATTGAAAAGGAAATGTTTGTGAACACAAAAACGTAATTTGTATTAATTTTGCATCTAAAAAAACAAGAAAAAACATTTTGAAATTGAAGAAAATAATAAAAATTAAAAATTACTCAATTAATATTTAAATATAGGAAAGATCTCTGGTTCTCGACTAGAGTTGTCACCTTAAATCCCAAGATACGTTCATTGATTTTGCGTGTTCTTCACCTTGAAAGCATTTTCCATTTTCCCAGTAAAAAAACACAGGATTAAAGATCCATGATAACTCCAAGCATAATTAATGGATGCTTGTCGACAATGATGTTGAGCCCATAGAAAATGATTCGTGGGAAAAGAAAAACAAGATTGTTTTTCACAATTTTCTTTGAAAAGTTGCAACTTTATACACGACATTAAAAAAATGAATTCAACGACAAGTGTCAATATGGATGTGTCTCCGTTAATCAATTTTCATCCTTAACGGGAAAGACAAATACAAGTTTGTGATATTGACCACTGATCTTGGCTGCTCTTCATGAGGGAAGCATCTTCAACTTTCTCAGTCAAAAAAAGGAGAAAATATTCAAATACTGATACAACTGGGTAGGAAAATGTGATTTTGGTTTTTTGTATTGCAAGTTGCAACTCCATGGATTTGGATTTCGGACCATTAAAAAATTTTGGATGCAACCATCACACTTATACTTAGCATCTATTTGGGATAAGCAGAAAAATTTAGCTGATCTACACTTTTAACTTATTTTTGCTACTATTCATGGGTTTCACTGCACTTGTTTATACTATTCATGGGTCTTATTATACTATTCAACTTATTTTTTAACCTATTTTTTACACTTTCAACAAAATATTTCTAGCTTCAGCTAAATAAGTTGTTCCCAAACAGACAATATTTCGCCAATACTCACGTGCTCGAGATGATGCCGAAAATCGTTAGTAAGCCACACAATGCTCACGTGCTCTAGATGATACTAGCGAAACAACAGCAAAAAGAAAACCCTAGGAGAGTACCAATGTGGTACCGGCCAAAAACCTTCTGAAGGTTAAGTCAGAAAACCTTTCACAACTCTAGAATGTAAGAGCTTGGAATTATACGTACCTTGTTTTCTGAGAGCCTTTGGGTTTTTATAGTGGTGTAGAACCGGCCTCTGTTTCTTGTGTAGGAAGGTATTTCCTTATAGGGAAGATCTTTATTAATGGACATATATTACGGAATCCTCCTCATGTTAGGATTTTATTCATATTGGGTCTTTGTGAGCTAGGGTTAATCGTGAGACACAAATTGTTTCCATTTAGGACTCCTTGGAGACCACTTAAACCAAATGGATGCCACGTGGCCTCTGGACCCGTCCACCTTGTGTCCGCGCATTTTGGAACTGTCCACTATCAGCCCATAGAACTAAAGCCATCAACTTTATTTAAATGTACCCGTAACCCATAATTTTTACCCTCTTCAGTTGGCCCCTCACTCTATGGGTTTCTGACCTCTGAGTGGATGGTCTCGTGGAGTGACGATTTGATTTGCTTCGTGAGAAACATACAACCTAATAGGCTAGCCTAGGATCATTAATGTCGTAGGGACACGTGGCGTCTTCTTACTGGTCCATCTCTTGGAACGAAGCGTCCCTTCATCTTCCGTGTCATTCCTTCTATATAATCCTACCTCCTTAACCCTCATTTTTTACTTTTCCACAGAAATCTTATAATCAGAACGCTACCGTCACCTTTGTCAAACGTGCATACCGTCCACTAAATGCACCCGTGATCTACACATTTTCACTGCTCTTTAACTGGTAAGTATTCTTCTCTTACCGTTAAATTTATTTGACTTTATACTCCCGTCTTCTATTAGATCGATCAATGTCTTAGGATTTATCGTCATGTGTAGGCAACAAAGATGTCTAGTGCGTCAAGTAACCAATCAAGTGTCCGCGAAGGATTGGGCTACAATGAAGTATTTCCGTCAGGTCATAAAGACCTTGACACTTCAAGTGAAGAAAGGAATCCATCATCCTCCCCTCCTTCAAGTGATGAGGATTTGGAGATGGATGGGTCAGAGGGTGATTCCAATGATGGCCTAGTTGGTGCTGAGCCCCCAATCAAATCCATCGTAGGTCCTGATGAACTTAAGAAGTTCATCATGCTACCCTTATAGACGGTTAATGATTTTAGGTCCATAATCAAAGAGTCTTGCTTCAAAACACTTAGGGCTAAGTACCAAATACCTAACAACATACCTCTCTATCTACCTTATAAGTCCGAGAAATGTTACTATGAAGATGTGCAGGGTGTCAGGGTTTATGAGCAGATGCTGAAGGCAGGGCAAGGGTTCCCTTTAAGCACTTTCCACTGTCACTTTCTCCAATACCTTGGGCTAGCAATCACCCACATCTCTCCAAACGCCTGGAGGGTCTTCCTTAGCGTGGATGTCTTGTATGGTGCTATGTCAAATGGAGCGTGAAGGTTGACGGTGGAAGAATTCTTCAATTGTTACCGTCCTACTGAGATTGCTAAGTCCAAGGGCATGTATAGCTTCTTGCCTAGGAGCCCATTGCTGAGGCTCATTTGTGAGACCCCCGACTCCAACAGAGGCCAGAAGAGTCATTATTTCTTTATGGAGGGTGATGAGTGGATGTGTCACCCCGATGATAATGAATTTTTGCCCATCAACAAAAGATGGGGCATAATGCCACCGTCTGGTATGCATCCGTCTACATTTAGTTCATTACTATTTTTAATTTTCCATGTTATTTTAATTGTCCATCTCCTATTGCAACTCAGGACCGTCCATAAGTTTCTCTTGAACAGTGGAGTTTCTTGGAGAAACTTTTCAATAAAACCAAGTTAGAGGAGAGGACGTGGGATAAATTGGTCAATTTAGATACCCTTCATTGGTATTGTGGCAGACCACAACCAACTACAGTCACCCGTCAATACGACGCTCAAGTTCACCAACGTAAGTCTGTCACCCTATACTTTGGTTTCTTTCTTTTCTTTATTTCTTCCTAATCATCCGTCAACCTTTGTGCAGAGATAGACACTGCCAGGAGAAAAGCTTACATTAAACAGCAAGCTGCTTTGAAAAAGCAAGTAGAGGGCCAACCTTCTAAGGGGACGGGTTCGTCCAATCCGTCAACTAAGAGGAAGTAGTCAGAAAAGACTGATCGTCTCCCCAAGAAACCTAGGACGGTTCCCGAGACCATTGTGGGGCTTAAAGTTAAAGAGAAAAAGCTTGGCCTAGGAAAGGGCAAGGGACTCATCACGGGCTTTGTCCTTGCTGGTAAAAAAGCACCTAACCTTCTCCGTTGGAACAGCTCCCGTCCATCATCACGGCTGATGATTACGAGGACTTGAGAAACCACGCAACGGAGGCCATGGGGGAGATGGGCCTTTTTTGCATTGCCCAGGTAAATAAGTCTATCCACTTTCTATCTTTATTTCCTTCAACTTACCTTTAACTCCCTTACTTCTTACAGGCAATGTTGATGATGAAAAAGCTAATGGGATGTTGCCTGAACCATGAGATGGCGCTGGACTGCATCAAGGCAAAGGCTAACTCAACGGAGGATGAGCTAAACGAACTAAAGGCCTGGCAAACGAGCATGGAGAAGAAGTTTGCCTACACGGAGCATGTTAGGGGAGAGCTTGAAAAGCAGATGGAGTTCTTGAGGCAGATCCTAGAAGACAAGGAAAAGGAGATCGCAGACACCAAGGACAGGCTCCATCAAGCGAATGAGGAGGCAATACATGAGTATCGTGACTCTGACGCCCTACTTGCTGAACTTGGAGGCTTGTTTGTAGAAGGTTTTGATGACGCTCTCCTTCAGGTTAAGGCTTCCTATCTAGACTTAGATTTGTCACATGTTAATATTGACACCCAGGCCCAACTTTCAGTTCAACCCATTCAGTCTAAGAGTACGAAAGATTTGTTTGCTGACGATGATCCTCAGGGAGACAGAGAGTCAACTAAAATTAAGACTGTCGAAGGTGGCACCCGTCAGTCTGATGTTGTAGAAGAGAAAGTTGAAAATACTCCTCCCCAACAATAGTCTTTTTTTCTTTTCTTTTCTTTTTTTTCCTTTTTAATGGGCAAAATTGTAAGAACAGCTTAAATTTTTAATTTAACTGTTGTTTTATGTTTGTAGACATCTCCCTTCATAGGATCAAGTAATTACTTACTCTTTTATCCGTCTATACTTATGTGTGTGGATAAATCCATTCTATCTATGGTTATGTATATAACTCATAATGTAAGATACCTTCATTCAGTTGAGCCCGTCCATTTACAGTTTAATATGTTGTTAAATTCCGTCATGTATGGACATTATTTTTACTTATCCTATTGATGAAGCAGGATACTGTGGACTTGTAGTTTTAATTTTACAAAGCCGTGGAACCCGTCCACTTAATCGTGTCATTGACCCCGTTCACATTATGGATTTGTAATGGTCATCTTATTTAATGAACCCGTTCACTATGTGGACTTGCCATCCTGTTGGACGAACCCATCCACTTTATGGAATATTTAACGTTTTGTGGAACCCGTCCACATTATGGACTACAATTATCATCCTATTTGATGAATCTGTCCTCTTATGGACTTTACAATTTGAGGACTAATATTTTTAATTTAACTTATTGTTGAACCCATCCATTTTAAGGACTACAATTTGATCATCCTTTTGGATGAGTCCGTCCTCTTATGGGCTTGTACCTTTAATTCAACGCAATATTGAACCCATCCTCTTTAAGGTCAATTTTATCATCCTTTTGGATGGACCCATCCACTAACGTATACTTGTGGACTTAATTATACTAGCTCACCCTCATAGGATGAACCCATCCACTTATGGACTTAATCATGTATCTGTCCAATTGGGGACTTAATCAGCTCGTCCATTTGGGGACTTGATAATGAAAATAGTTTAGTACCTTCCCAAGAGCATACCTAAACTCCGAACTCATACTCTGTTAGTAAGATCAAAGGTCCTTCCTTGAAAAAACGCTATATATATGGTTCCTAGACCATTGAAAAAACTAGGTGGTGACTCCGAAACCCCTCTTATGACCACAAATGACTCCAATAGTGGGCCTTTTACAATACGAGGAAATTCAAATTCACAATGAAAAGGCTTTATTCTTGATATCTTGGACTTCTTGGGGAAGATCTTGGACTCTTGGCAATGTCCTCCTTGGAGCAAAGTTCCGGCTACTTGCCACAAATTTTATCTATACACATTACATGACGGAGCCATTAGTGTATAGATGCATGTCCTTGTAGGGTTGGAAAACCTTAGGGACGAGGTATGATTTAAATGTGCAAGCAACAGGGTTGCTTTTCCATAGGGATTTAACCACAGATGTTGTGCAAGTAGGATAGATAGAACCTAGAGCAAAAGAGGACTTTTTAATGCAAGCAAAAAGGGCAAAGGTATCCTACCCTATGCTAGGATGTTCACTCAGCTTGGCTCTTCCTAGTTTTCACGGTTTTGACATAGTCTAGGCCAACTATATGAGACACGGCTTAACTAGTAAGTTGTTCCTATACTTGGGATTGACCTCGATCATCATATCCCTCCCTTAATAGAAGTCGTGGGATAGAATGGATCAAGGGGGCCTTTTCAGCATAATCCTGTCCTGTCCACCCATGGACCCAGGAAAAGCTTATAATTTGGCTCTAGTAACTAGCTAGGGTATACGCATCTAGTATGTGCTTTCATTGTTGAGCCCAAGTTCGACTTAATGAAGGGTGACGTCATGCATTTTGAAATGAAAGGTGAAAGATTTTCCAAGCATAGTAGATATATATGTGAGTAGATAAAGGTGTAACAAAAATAAAGTCTACTACCCTAGGTTTGCACATGTGAAGGAAAGCTGTAAAGTATGCTTAGGAAAGTAGGAAAGCTTCACATATACGAAAATACCTCAAAATCAGTTTTTGGAAAGCCATTTTGAAAAAAAAAATTGGAGAATATTTTGAGTTTTGAAAGTAGTTTACTAGGATATAGTAAAAGCATTTTTCAAGAGGAAAAACCCTGGAGGCTAATGCCAATTTCAATGTTTTTGAAAGCAAATTTCCAAAGACTATGGTTTTATCAAAAGCAAATTTCATTTTTCGTGTGAAGAAGGGTCGTTTTACCCCTGGTACTTGATAGGAATCTGGGTCAATTTTTAAAGGATTACCAAAGGTAAGTGAAGTCGCCACCAATCATTGGGTTTTTCTAAGGTGTGATTGGTCACCAGACTTGATTTGAGTTTATTACCAATCCTAAGATAAGAAAAAGGATATTTTTCCTAATCTAATATGGATGCAAAGAACATACTAACAAAAGGGCTAAACGGGGGCAAACAAACATGTTATCAAAAAAAAGGTGGTGTCTTAGGAGGAAAAATGTAGGTTTGGATCGAGTGTCCTTAGTTCCATTGTGTTGAAGTATGGATGACACATGCGTGCCATCAAGCAAAGTTCCTGAAAGGACTCGGGGTCTCATGTATCAAAGATGGGTGGGAACTCGCACGAGATGGTAGGAACTAGGCTTGATGACACAAGCAAGCAAGACTCATGCATGAACATGTAAGCAAGCATGCAAAGATGCACATAAACAAAGAAAGCCAATAGGGGCATAAGCAAGCAAGGCAAGCATATCACCGCACGGAGCAAAGAAAGGGTATGCATAAAGCAAACTGGCATCATGGAGATGCATCTCACAAATGGTTACACCCAAACAAAGCCACACAGGGGGGTTGGATGTAACCACACAAGATCAAGTCCACGAAGGCTGCTAAGCATGGCAAAGCCTAGAACAAAAGACGCAAACATGGACATAAAGCATAGAAGCAAACAAGCATACACATGCATATAGGGGAATGATCCAAACCCTTTAATATAGGCCTAGGTGTGTGGATGTAGGCCTAGACCACGGGATCTAGATCTACAACCCACCAATATGGGCCAAAGCTTAAGAAAGAGAGATATAAAGGACAAAGGGCTATAATAGCATATGGCATAGCAATCAAACATGCAGATCCAAACATAGGCAAGATACGAGGCCTAAAAAGACATAGATCCAAGTATAGGCATGACAAAGAGCTCATAAAAGTATTGATCTAAGCATAGGCATGAAAAAGGGCACATAAAAACATAGATCTAAGCATAAACATGGAAACAAGCATGGAAACATGTCGATCTAAACATAGGCATGGAAGCAAGCATAGAAACAAGTAAATCTAAACATAAGCATGGTATTTAGACATATCATAGCCTAAGAAGGCTAGGCCAATAACATAAAAGCAATAAATCATGGTAAAAAGCTAACAGACATGCTATGAAAGCAATAAAACATGTTATTTAAGCAAGAAAAGGTAGAAAAAATCTTGATGAAGCTTTGTAAAGAAAGGGGTGTGAATTGTAGCCAAAAAGCTGCATCCACACCCTTAAACCTCAAATCCAAGGCATGGAACCAAGGAAAGAAAGGTTGGGTGCAAGAACACTACCTTGTACTTTTGGTGAAAAGAGAAGAATTAAAGGTGTTTTGATGTGTTTGGAGGTGTTTTTGGAAGAGAAATATAGAGAAAAGAGAGAAAAATGCACAAAAAATGCTCCAACTACCCAAAATCTTCTTCTTCTTCTTCTTCTTCTTCTTTTTTTTTGGTGGAAAATGAGGGGTCTGGGTGTATTTATAGGCCAAAACTGACCCTTCAGCTTCCGGCGGCCATTGTAAGGCCGCCACTTTTCGCCATTGGCCTTATAATGGCTGGCGGCCACCCTTGCTAACATTAGTAGTTCTAGCTTTATTTGATCAAGCTTCAAATGTGTATTTGAAGGCATTCCTAGACTCAGATTGGGCTGATCTTGATGTCCTTGGAAAGCTCTGGATGTCTAGTTTCCAAAACACTAAAGAAATTGGAAATCAAACGGTTGGATGAAAAGTTATAGCCTCGAGAAATGTGCTGATGCACTTTGCACAATTTTTTAGATATTTCAACTGTTTTGATTCCGATTTCAACCCAAGAATAGTTTTTGGAAAGAAAATTTGATAATCTTCGCAATAGCATTTGTCTCAACACATTATGGCAGTCAGATGAAAATTAGGGTTTTTAGGGCCTATCGAGAGTCAACCTTGAGTCAAACTTGGTCAAACTTGATCAAAGTTGACAAAAGTCTCCAAGTAACTTGGGTTTGATGTAAAACCATGAAAAATGTTGTTTTGGGAGGATTTTGACCTCGTTTGACTTTTGGTCAACCTAGGGTTGACCAAGGGCATTTTGGTCATTTTGGTCAAAAAAGGCACTTTGAGTGCTTCGATGCCCAAATGGGTTGCATTATGTCAATTTAGATGTTTCCATAGCCCCATAGAGAAAAAAATAATATTTTTGGAATTTTCGAGGTCCGGCACGCAAATTGAGAACGAACAAAATACGTGTCTACATAATGCATTGTTTATTTGTCATATAGTGTAAAATTTTTAATTGAATTACTTTTTAAAAGAAATATTATTTTTTAAATGTTATGCATTATATTAATACGCTGTAGTTTATTTGTAGCATCTTAAGAGAGTAAAAATTTTCAGTCTTCCAAACACATAGAAGGTGCATTGAAATCCAACATGATCAAGAGAAAGTGGCTACCCAAACATGAAATTTATTTTGATATTAATGGTTTAGATTTATTTTTTTGAAATTAACAATTTTAAAATAAGTTTTACAAAATTAATAAAAGTACTCCAATTAACATAATAAATTATATAAAAAGACTATATTATTATTTTAATGCATGTATCGCTTTTAGAATATTACTGACAATGCCTTTTATAGTTGAGTCTACAGAGTGAAATTTTATAAAATTAAAAATGATAAAACTTCATTTAAGATTGATTATTTATGTCACAATATAAATATGAAGTGATTAGATATCTTACCAATGAAATTGAATTGTTCGTGAACTTGAACAAAGATACATAATTAGTACTCCCTCCGTCCCACTTTGTTTGTCCTGTTTGAAAAGTCAAACTTTTTAAGGAAACATAATTTATTGTCTTGTTTATCTTTTAAAATTGTATAAGTTTCCAAAACTATCCTTAAATAAATTTATCAAAAAATTGAATTATTAATAAAATAAGGGTATAATAACATTAGTAAATTAATGACTTTTATTTTTAGAAACGGGACAATATTTTGGGACATCCCAAAATGGAATAGAGGACAAACAAAGTGAGACGGAGGGAGTAGTAATTTTGCATCTTAGTATGCAAGAAAAATAGAGTTTTAGATAATAAAATATATATATATACTTTTTTTTTTTTGAGAAAGTATATATATATACTTCGTATTAAATTTTTTTTTGAAACCGCGTATAAATTATTTTTCAATTAACATTTTAATATAGGAAAAGGCCTCACCTAAAGTTGTGGTCTTAAATCCCAATACGTTTAGCTGGCCACGAACAATGATCATTGATTTTGCGTGTTCATCACGTGGAAAAGCATTTTCCATGTCAAGAAAAAGGACAAAAGATCAATGAACATAAATTCCAGGCATAATCTGGGAAGCACGGGTTCCGCATAATAAATAGCTGACGTTGAGTCTTGTCTGTTTTCTCAGTCAAAAGAATAAAAATTCAAGACCCACAAACGTAAAATTCCAAGCATAATAAATAGATGATGATACATCGGAAAAGGAAAATGAGAAGCATTTTTCCTTTATATTTGAAAAATTGCAACCCTATAACCATGACGATTGAAAAAAATGCATTAGACGACCAGACCTCGATATGCACATGTCTTCGTTAATCAATTTCATTGTAAACAGTAAAGAGAAATAGGTGTTTGAACTTTGAAATTGAAACAATGACCATTGGATTTTGTCTCCTCTTCATGTGGAAATCATTTTCCATTTTCTCAGTCAAGAAAAGGAAAAAATATCCAGGAGGACAAGCATATTATATACTGATACAACGGGTAGGAAAATGAGATTTTTCTTTCTTTCTAAATTACAAATTGTAAAAAATAACACATTGCTGTCTAAATTAATTCAATTGATAAAATCTTTGTTATGGAATAAAGAACTTGTGGGTTTCAAGAAAAAGAAGAAGATGAAGAAATAACATATTGTAGTCTAAAATGAATTTTCTTATAAAATTGAATTGACTAAAAATTTGCATGTGATTAGTTCTGGCATACTCAACCAAATGAGAAATTATATAGTGCGCCAGCGGTCATCTATTATAATGAATGAGTGACGTTTGTTTTAATAGGCTGACTTAGACTGAGTCAACTAATATCATATATATATCGGCTTAATGGTCGTGATTTCTTGATTAGAAAACTAATCATTGAATGTGAAAAATTAAATTCAATAATTTATTTATTGTCATATAGGCTTAATGGTCGTGATTTCTTGAATAGGCAACAAACTTTTACAATTTTTTTTCATGGTGCACATCTTGACCCAATTCTCATTGAATGAGAAAATAAATTTTACCATTTTTGTTTACATCAGCACTAGGACTTAGTTTGGAAATATACTTTCCAATAATAAATAAGATCCTTGGTATAATTAGGACCAAAATAAAAACTTTTTTAAACAACAATTTGACTTTTACTATGGAAAGTATTTTTGTTAGAGTTATTCCTTTTTTGTGAAGTCCAATTATTTTATCATCATTCTAACCTTCATTTGGATGGAAAGTATTTTTACTATTAGTATCATTTAGGAAATTACGCCACAATAAACCAAATTATGCAAAAAAGTATATTTGGAAATATTGCAACAAAAGACTATTACTATTTTTATAAAAGCAATATATAAAAAAATTATAAATAAATAAAATATAAATATAAATATTACATATATATATATATAAATCTATTTTTGGAAAATTGAGGCCAAGGAAACCTTTGCTATGCACACGTAAGAATTGGCCTACGCACATAGCTTTCTACATGCGCATGTAGGCACGATCCTGCGCACGCATAGCGAATTCTAGAAACTAAACAAGGCAAGTTTTCTGCATTAATGTTGAGATTTGGAACAAATCTCACATCGTTTGGGAGTCGTTTCAAACCCCTATTTTCACACTATAAGTAAGCTTACATGATATATTTTCAAAACATACAGAAAAGACAGATAAATCCCACGGGAAAACACTAAGATTCACTAGAAGTAGTGAATCAAAGAGGGAGTTTTTTACAAAACATCCTCAAGTCAATCTTCTTTTGATTAGGGCCTTTTCTAGCCTTGACCTTTCAGTTTAAGATTACTAATCACTCTCTTATTGAATCGTGAATAGATTTGACTAAGGGGAATGGTAAAAATCAAGCTTGAAGGGCTTTTGTTTGAGGTATTAGCTTCAAACTTTTCTTTTTCTTTTTCTTTTTCTTTCTTATATGCTCTTTAATCCTTCTATTTGCTTTATTATCTTGTTATAATATGTTTATGTAGTCTAGGTTTATGTTTTTGTATGTCTAGAAAGCATGTTAGGATGTTAGATTTAGCATTTTAAGTCTTTGCTGTGTTTCTAGGGTTTCTGGGTAGAAACCCAAGTGTTGGAAAGTTGGACTTGGAAAGGTTAGCCTCGACCCTTAACTACACTTTAACTGGTCGAAATTTGAAGTATCAGTTTTTCAGTCTATGTTTTAAGATGATTTAAATATATAATTAAAGATTTATTAAATCAAGTCATCATAAATATAAATTTTCAAAGGCGAAGATCTTGTTGAGATGACTATACGCCTATGGATTTGCACTAAGCCTTATCTCTAGTACTCATTGAAGATCAAGAAGTGTTCCATTGAAGATGTTTCTTGGTGAAGTCAAACACGAATTGGGTATTCGTGCAGCAAAGAGATTCACGAAGTAGAAGGCTCCAACTAGGTTGGAGCTGCATGATGAGGGCATGTGAGTAAGTCCTACTATAAGTAACAATATTAGAATTGAGTACCACACTTGTATTGTTGTACTTTACTCCAGGTCCAAAAATCTTTTTCGGATCAAGCATTTTTCTTTGGGTGTGGGTCAGGTTATCAAGAGCAGATCCAATTTTGCCAACTCTAAATGTACTCTCAAACCTTATACCTTATGAAAATATACTATCCATACAAATTGAAGTGAGGCAAATGCTCGCCACAGCGATAATTGATTTCCTAAATTAAGGATTTTGTTCTATTGGGTTTAATTTGGGACACAATCCAAATAGAAAGGTGATGCTCCGTTAGACCAAATACATGTACAGGTTTTTAGTATTTTCTTTTTAAAAAAAAAAAATTGCTACTGTTAGGTGATAGGCCACAAACTGAATGACCCTTTGTGATAGAAATTAATTAATTAATTAGCCAAGTTATTAATTAATCAATTTATTATGCAAATGCGTGGTAGCACAAACAAATCACCAATAAACTAATTATGTAGTGGAAAATAAATAATACGATGATTTGTTTGCGAATGGGGAAAACCTAAGGGTAAAAACCCCACCGGGTGATTTTAGGTCACCACTTCCGAAACTCCACTATTATCACAACAAGCAGTTACAAGTAAAGGAATCCCAAGTACCTTACCAACCTACAATTGAACCCTTACCCCAATACCCAATTGGACTTATTCTGTAGTGACAGTTCCCCTTTGATGCATGGCTCCAAAGTACGTGACTAACCAATCTGATGCGCAGATCCCAGTATGTGGCTTACTCCTTTGCACAAATCCTAGTACATGACTAACTCTACAGCAACCCTTTGATTGTCGTAGTTGATTTGCAGCAGCTTCACATAGAAACACCAATAAGATCTTCAATGTTGGTGCAAGAGACTTTGCTTGGTTATAGAACCCAAAGGCGTACAAGAAACATGGCAATAACTCTTTATTCTGTAGGAGGAGGCTAGGGTTTCAAAAAGAAAACCTTATGAAGCTCTCTAGGGTTAGGTTTTTCTTTTTCCACCTCCTTTAAATAGGAGCTTAATGGGCTCTCCTATTCCAAATAGATTTACACAAACCTTGGGTTTTCCTAGTCCAATAAGGATTATACAAACCCATAAACAAATAGCCTTTTAGAATAAAAACATTGCTGGCTATAATCTAAAAACCCGTAAGCTCAATTGATCGAGACATCTGTCGAGCTTTAATGAATCTCGACAGATCGAGCTTCTATTAAGGAGGTATCGAGGCCTGCAGATTTGCACTTTTCTTGAGAGTTCTTGAGTAGTCTTCATGTTTTCAATTTAACCACTTGTAATGATCATCTTGAACCTACTTAGATTTACCCAAATACAAATAAAGTGCATTTTGTCAAAGGATATGCCAATTACATAAAAATATGTCCCCAACATTAGGTTCTAAATATTTAGATATAAATGTTTAGGTTCTAAATGTTTTATGTGTTAGCAAACCGAGTACATAAACTTGTCTAAGAGTATATCTTAGTGTCTATGAAGTGTTTTAGGCATTGCTCAAAGTGCTACAAGTCAGAATTCATGATTGTACAAACCACAGAAAGCAATAGTAAAAAGCTTACTAGCTCGACTAATCAAGAAAAAGCTTCGATCAATCAAACAACGGGCTACAAAATTTTAATTAAGCCCGTTAGCCCATTAAACGTTTAGGGTTTCAGTTCAAACTTACTTGGTATATACGGAAAACCTTAAAGGACGTTTTTCTAGTCTTAGAGAGCTACTCTTTTGAGATTTGAGAGGTTTTTGTACCTTCTACTCTTTGAAGTGTCTACCAGAGATCACACTCATAATACACGTATCGATGGACTAAAGTTACAGCCCAAGCTTCAACTATCAAGTGTATTGAAGATCAAAAGCATGAACTAGAGGTTCTTGTTGGAGCAAATCCACATTAAAGAAGTTTGAAAGTTTCACAGCTAGGTTTGATAATCATAGTTAAGTTTACCAAGAATTTATTTTCTTAACTGTAAACTTCTATTTGATATAGTGGATTGTTCTCTTGGGATAGGTCCCCCTAGGTTTTTTTACCTAAAAACTGGTTTATTTCATTGGTTTTCCTAGGTCATTATATCTGTTTCTTATTTATATTTCTGCTACATGATATGTTTGATGAATGTTTAGATCTACATAATTGACTAAAGTATCAACTTGGCAATAAATTAGGTTAAATAGACTATGTTTTTCAGGGTCTAAAAATTAAAAGCTACGTCTTTTAAAAATAGACATCATTATTCTGTTAGACACATAAAGAAACTAATATAAGTTAATGGAGAGACTAATAATGCATATTTTTTTAAATTTACCAATCAATAACACTCATTTAAGTGGGTTCTGGTTAACTCAACTGGTAAAGTTTCTGATGGTTGAATAAGAGATTTGGGATTCAATCCTCGCCTACCTAAAATTGATTGGTGTTTTGATCTGGTGATAAAAGAGCTATCATTAAGAGCAGACACCATAGGTTGAAACTCTCTCAAAAAATAACACTCATTTAAAACTTAAATGACTAAAAGTATTCGCTAAGTAAATTTTAGAAACCAATAATTTCTGCCCTTTTAAAACGCAGCTAAAGGTAAGCTACAGCCGTGTTTTTAAAAAACGTAGCTATAGGTCTAGCCATTTAAATTTTTTGAATGGGTGACCTATAGCCGTGTTTTTCAAAAATGCAGCTATATGTAACACCAAAAAAAAAACTTTTTTCTTCAACTTCCCATGGTACCCCCCCCCCCCCTTCCCACCTACCCCCACTTTC
Source organism: Quercus rubra (assembly GCA_035136125.1). Lineage (NCBI taxonomy): Eukaryota > Viridiplantae > Streptophyta > Magnoliopsida > Fagales > Fagaceae > Quercus > Quercus rubra. The sequence goes on from CM068738.1 coordinate 42,909,656, forward strand.
ATCTTTTCTTTCTTTTTTCTTTCTTCATTCTTCACTCACTTCTGCGTAACTCTTCAATTTCTTTTTTTTTCTTCGAAGCTGCTACTTTTTTTCCTTTTTCTTTCTTTCTTTTCTTCTTCTTTTTTTTTTTTTCTCCTTTCTTCTGCAAGTCATGTCAGGTTCTTCTTCTTCTTCTTCTTTTTTATCTTTTTTTTTGGGGGGGGGGGGGGGGCTTATTTTATGTTTAGTTAGTAAGAAAATGGAGTAGATGCTGAAAATTTTGAATGAAGTGGATATTCTAGCAATATTTGTGTCTATGTCTTGATTTGGATTTGAGTTTTGATTTTGAATTTTTTGGATCTGTGCTTGAATTTATGCTATTGTGTTGCTGATATTGTGCTTATGTTTAAATGAGTTTGTGTTCTTGTGCTTGTTCTTTTGTGTTCCTTGAATGTATTTAGTGTTAGATTTGGGTTGGTTTTGTTGAATGAGAGGAGATTCATGTGTTTGTGTTCTTATATTTTGGAGCATGTTGTGTTTGTATTGTTAGGTATGTTGTGTTTGATTTTGAATTTTCTGGGTGTGTTTGTATTGTGAGTATGTTGTGTTTGATTTTGAATTTTCTGGGTTTGTGTTTAATTTTGAATTTTTTGGGGGAAAAAAAAAAACCTAGAATTTTTTTTTTTTTGGCTTGTAAATGCGGGTCTGTAGCCGCGTTTTTCAAAAATGCAACTATAGGCCTCAGCCTATAGCCATAGTTAAAAAACGCAGCTATAGACCCACAGGGGCTATTGCTACATAGTATAGGCTTGGTTTGTAAATGCGGCTATAGGAAACGCGGCTATATCCTATAGCTGTGCTCCTGGGGTCTATAACTGCGTTTTTGAAACTCGGCTATAGACCTTGTTTTTTGTAGTGCATGTTCCTCACTAATTTTTTAACTAGTTTTTATTATTTTTTTATTTATTTAAATGAACTAACTTTTTAACTGGCTTAAAACAAACTAGTGATGGTAGTTTCCGTGCAATTATATTTTAAGTGTGAAGGGTGAAGATTGAAAAACAGTCAAAGTCAATGATGCAATTAATCAAATTCTTTTTTCCTCTTTCTGACCATTGTGAAAACTAATTGCAAGAGACACATCCAAATCTTGGACAAATAAGGTTTCTCTACAGAATTTTGAAAATCTAACCATTGGATTTCATGTTCTTTATATTTTTAACACGCATATCAAATTTCTTTCAATTAAGATGTTATTTACTATTCAATCAATTAAAAAAAAAGAAAGTATGCATAATGTTTTATCACAAAATCTTGAAATTTAAACATGTCATTGTTCATAGTTTAGGCGGTTTCGACTGATTTTTTCTATTTTTCCCCCTAATTTCTTCTTTCTCTCTCAACATGTCATTGTCCAAATCTTGTTTTTGTTAGACTTGATTTGACTACCTTGCTTGATTGAGATGCATGTGGCCAATGATGAAACCAGGATTTAAACCTAGGGGAGGGGCTAAGGTGTAAACAAAATTTTTTCCCATGAAAATCTAAGCTAGTATATATTTAATCTTAACAAAAGAGAGGATAGGATTCTCAAAAAAACAAAAAACAAAAAACAAAAAACAAAAAAAAAAAAAAAAAAAAAACAAAAAACAAAAACAAAAACAAAAACAAAACAAAACAAAAAACAAAAGAGAGGATAGAAAATTATCTTTTCGTAATACCTTAAAACTACACCATCTAAAAAGATAGAACTCGATGTTCTTTAAATCACAAAATCACCTAGGATTTATTGTGCACTAAATTTTGATCACGAAATCAATGAAAATCTCAAAATGAATTAATTACGAGATTTGATCATATTTGAATAAATTTTTTTTTTTTAATTACAATTCTAATAGGTTCTTGATTTGTAAGGACATGAGACTTTTTTTTTTAATGAATAAAGACATGATACTTTATCTTATGAAAACCTAATGTTTCTGATATTGCACTCCATTTTTTATTTAACATTTTTAGATATTTCATCATTTTCATATCTCATAAATTTATTCAATCAAAAATTAAATAGAATATATAGGGAAAAAAAAAAAGATAAAAGAAAAGCTATATAGTATTCATAACATATACCTAATGTAGTTGTTCATCGAAAAAACATATACTAATGCAATAATAAATGTGATTGGTTCTACTTCCACAAAAAGCAAATAAATATCTTAATTACTATATTTACTAAAATTTATAGTATTCATAGCATCACTTTGTATATATAAAAGACAAAACTTAAATGCAATTTTTTTTTTAGATTATGTCCATTAAGTTCCCTAATATCACAATAATAAATAATAATAAACATATTTCACTCACTCACCTTAGTTGCTTAGCACTAATTTATTAACACAACTATTTAATTTCACAAAGGCCAGAGGCCCAAAAGCCCAAATAAATTAACACTAATTTATTAACACAACACTCAAAATTGGTTAACACCACAACTATAACAAGTTTATATTTCCTTAAAACTACCAAAATAACCGCTGCACACTCTTGGTGCGATGGTCACTCCACAAGTATAAATGCTTGTGGAGTGTAGGGGGCAAGAATTGGGGTTCATGTCTCCAAAAGGAAACTTTACACAAACATATATACTTAGATTAGGCTAGACTAGAATTTCTATCTTGTATTTAAAAAAAAAAAAAGCCACACACGTTGCAGCCCAACTCACTGAGATTAATTAATGGCCACACACACAATAGTCGCTTTGTATTGACACTTTGACATGGTTTACACCAGTCCACCACTAAGCACAAATTATTCATTTGTTTCACAATTTAAGTTTTATACAATGAAAAAAAAAAAAGTGCATTAGAGAGAGAGAGAGCCAACATACCTTCGTTGGGCAACTAATGCTACAATTAGATTCAAGAACAACACTAAGTGGTAAGTGGGTAAAAATTGGGGATTTGTGTTTTGTGATTTTAGATTTGTGGTTGTTTTGTGTGTCTTTTTTGTTTAGATTGGATTGCTACATAATTTGTTGATAATTTTGGTTTGTTTAAAGGTTATTCTTGTTATTTTTGGGAAAATTGGTTTTGTTTAGACTGGAAATGTGATATGTTTTGTGGGTATTTTTGGTTGGTCCAAAAGTTTTTCTTGTTATTCTAATCTTGGGACAACAAGTAAAAGGGTTGGTCAATATGTAAATTTCGGTAGAGAAGGGGGGCCAATAATATATATTTTGGGAAATGTTTCAATTTTCTATGTGTATATATATATATATATACTAAGAATATATATATATATATTTTTTAATTTGGGGGGTGCCATAGCCCCCCCTCAACCCTATCATAATTCCATCACTGCCTGTGGTTGCTTAGAGCATCCACAATGGTTTCTCCCATCCTATCCTATTTTACCATTTCAAAAATCTACTTTAACAATTATACCATACCATTTTATAATACTCCCAGCATCTCAACTTTTCTTTTCTTATACAATACATTAAAATAATATATTTATACAATAAAATATATTTATGTCTTTCTCTAATTTTTGTCTCTCTACCACTCATCACCTCTATCACCACCGTGAAGACCCAAAACCCCAACACAGTTTATCCAAAAAAAAAAAAAAAAAAAAACACCCAACACAGAAACTCATCCCAAACCCCAAGAAAACCCATAGCCACGCCGATCTCACCACCACAACATCTACCAAACAGCCACTGACCTCGTTTTAAAGCTGCCGCTGCCGCCACAGTCACCATCCCCTACTTCTGCCATTGCCCGTTGCCGTCTCTATTCATCCCAAACCCATTTTGTTTTCACCAACTCTTCCTCGTCATCATCTTCACCAAAACCCACTACCATACAAACCCAGCAAACACTGAAACCCACCATCAAACCCATTGAAACAAATCCCCTAACCCATCGAAAAAAATCACAACCACTGGACCTAAATCCAACCACCCAAATGCCAACCCAAACACCACCCAAACGCCACCCAAATCCGACCCAAATGCCTGAAACCCATGAACAAACCCACACTGGAAACCCATGAACAAACTCACGACCTCCATGCCTCCACCACAGAAGCTAATTAAGCCTCCACGCCATTGCCTCCATGCCATTGAAGAAAAGAGAGCAAGAAGAAGAGAGAGCAGAAAGAAAGAGAGAGAAAGATAATGAAAATTATGAAATAATGAGAGAGAAGAGAGAAGAACCAAACCGATTAAAAAACAATTTTTGTTTTTACCATTGAGCTACAGTGCGATTCTACATTTAGAATCGCACTGTAGCACAACTGTATTTTTTTTTTTGCAATAGTTACATTTTACAAGTTCTAATGGAGTGAGCATTTTGGGCCTAAATGCTAAAATACCCTTAGGTTTGGCATTCCCCCTTTCTGCTATTGATGCTCTTAGATGCTCCATTGAATCTCTCTCCTCAACCACCTTTCTTTTTCTTTTTCTTTTTCTTTTTGGCTTTTTCTTCAGATAAGTGGCAAACAAATGAACAATGGCCATGGATGATGGCTTCTTGTTCAGATCTGCTACTTTTTGGTGTTTTAAACGAACCGCTCTATAACCGGTTGAACCGTCCCGGTTGGCAGTTTAGCTTTTAAAATGTGTCACCAACTAGTCAAATTCAATGATGTTTTAAGTGTGAAGACTGAAAGAATAGTCAAATTCAATGATCCAATTAGTCAATTACCTTTTTTCTCTTTCCCATTACCGTGAAAACGGATTGCAGGAGACACATCCAAATCTTAGACATATAAATGCAGTGGGGAGAGCTCAGACATTTTAAATAGAATTCTAAATCAGTTTGGAACTCTTAAAAGAAAGACCCATGGCATTGACTAGCTTAAAAAAAGTGTTTTTCCTCGTTTCTCTGGTCGCGCTGGTCATGTTACATTCCTCATTCAATGTTGCTTCTGTTTCTGTGAAAGAAGAGGCAGACGCAGAAATAGATGCTCTACTCAAATGGAAAGCCAGTCTTCAAAATGAAACACAGTCACAGCCACGCCTGCCTTCATGGACTCTCCTTCCTAATAATAATGCAACCAATTCTTCTATGAATCAGAACACCAGCTCAAGCCCATGCAGTTGGTTCGGTATTTCATGCAACCAAGCAGAAAGTGTTACTAGATTAAACCTGACGAACTCAGGCTTGAAAGGTACACTTCATGAATTTCCATTCTCATCTCTCCCTAGTCTTGCTTATGTTGATCTTAGCATGAATAAACTCTTTGGTACAGTCCCTTTTGAAATTAGTCATCTCTCCAAACTCATATATCTTAATATGTCCTCTAATAACTTTTCGGAAGAAATCCCACCTCAAATTGGCCTACTGACCCATCTTAAGATGTTGGACCTCAGTAATAATCAGCTCTCTGGCTCCATACCCAAATCGTTAGGAAATCTAAGCAACCTAACTTTCCTAGAGTTATATACCAATCATCTTTCTGGAACCATTCCTGAAGAATTAGGAAACTTGAAGTCCATAATTGATCTTGATCTCAGCGAGAATCAACTAAATGGTACTGTTCCAATTTGCTTGGGCAATTTGAGCAACTTAGAATGGTTATTCCTCCGCCATAACCAATTTTCTGGTCCCATTCCTCAACAAATAGGAAATCTAACAAAGTTGGTTGGGCTAGATCTGGATACAAACAACTTCACTGGTTTTTTGCCTCAAAACTTATGCCAAAGTGGTTCTCTTCAATACTTGGTTGTTATTCACAACCATCTCATAGGTCCAATTCCGAAAACTTTGAGGAATTGCACGAGCTTAATCAGAATCCGCCTTTCACAAAACCAATTCTTTGGAAATATATCTGAAGATTTTGGTGTCTATAGTAACCTGCGGTTCCTAGACCTAAGCTACAATAGATTTTATGGTGAAATCTCACACAATTGGGGTAGGTGTCCACAACTAAATACCATATGGATTTCTGGGAACAATATTAGTGGTGGCATACCACCTCAAATTGGAAACTTGACTCAACTCCATTTACTTGAACTTTCTTATAATGGGTTAGTTGGGAAGATTCCAAAGCAATTTTGGAAGTTGACTTCTTTGGTGACTCTAGAGTTGAATGGAAATCAACTTTCTGGTGATATACCTTTGGAGCTTGGATCATTAACAAATCTCGACTATTTGGATCTATCCAATAATAGATTTGACAAGTCGATCCCTAGAACTATAGGGAACCTTTTGAAACTATACCATTTGAATATGAGCAATAACAAGTTTAGCCATGACATTCCAGTTCAAATGTGTATTTTATCCCATTTGTCCAAGCTAGATTTGAGTCATAACTCACTCGAAGGAGAGATACCTTCGCAAATTAGCAATCTTCAGAGCTTGGAGATGTTGAATGTCTCCCACAATAACTTATCTGGTGTTGTTCCAATTGCTTTTGAAGAAATGCATGGCTTGTCCTATGTGGACATATCCTATAATAAGTTGGAGGGTCCTCTTCCCAATAGCAAAGCATTTCAAGATGCTTGTATAGAAGCACTACAAGGTAACAAAGGGTTGTGTGGAAATGTTACCAAATTGCAACCTTGTATGGTAGGAACACAAGTTTCAAAGAAAGGACACAAAATCATCTTCTTAATCATTTTTCCTCTTTTGGGAACACTTTCACTTGTAATGATGTTTCTTGGAATTTTCTTCATTTATCAAAGTAAAAGGAAGCACCCTCATACAAACCAAGCAATTAACATGCAAGATGAAAAGGTGTTTTCAATAGCAACTTTCGATGGAAGAGCAGTGTACAAGGAAATCATTGAAGCAACGCATGGTTTTGATGCTATGTTTTGCATTGGGAAGGGAGGACATGGAACTGTCTATAAAGCAAATCTACCATCCGGAAACATAGTGGCAGTGAAGAAACTTCAATCCTTGGGTGATGGTGAGATTGCACAACAAAAAGAGTTCTTCAATGAGATAAGGGCATTAACAGAAATCCGACATCGAAATATTGTTAAATTGCATGGCTTTTGTTCAAATTCACAATGCTCATTTTTGATTTATGAGTACCTTGAAAAGGGTAGCTTGAACACAATTTTGACCAATGATGAAGAAGCTAAAGAATTGGACTGGAATAAGAGGGTGAACATCATCAAAGGTGTGGCTTATGCTTTGTTTTACATGCACCATGATTGCTCACCGCCGATTGTTCATAGGGATATATCAAGCAAAAATATTTTGTTGGACTCTCAATACGAGGCTCATGTTTCAGACTTTGGCATAGCTAAGCTTCTTTATCCAGACTCATCCAATTGGACTTCACTTGCTGGCACATATGGATATGTTGCACCAGGTAATATACTTAATTTTTTAATCAATGTAGAAAATAGAGCATATAAACACATTGGCATAATATTCTATTTATTTGCAGAGCTTGCTTATACAATGAAGATAACTGAGAAATGTGATATTTATAGTTTTGGAGTTTTCGCTATAGAAGTGATCAAAGGAAGACATCCTGGTGAAATGATCCCCGTCCTATCTGCTTCAATCGTGGGGGAGAATTTATTGTTGAAAGATTTGTTAGACATACGCCTTCCACCTCCCACCCTTCAGGTTGAGAGTCAACTGATAGTCATCATAAAGCAGGCAATTGCATGCTTGCAAGCTAATCCAAAATGTAGACCAACTATGCACCATGTTTCTCAACTGTTACCAAACCCAAATCCACTTTCCTAAAGCCACACAGTTTCACCAGGACAAGCAAGGATTAGGATATATTGAATTGTTTGGAATGCTATATAATCTGTCAAATTTATGCTGCTGTAGGCAATTGCTTGTTTAAGATTATGTAATGCCTCTCGAGTACTACTAGCACTTTCACTGCAATTATCTATAATGTGATGTTATATGTTTCATTGGCTTTCTGGCATGTATTACAGAGATTTCAAAGTGAAATAAAGATTAGTACCGTTTTATAGTGATCTTTGGTTTTAGTCATTTATATTCTAACTGATTTAGTTAAGGCGTATTTTAATGGAAAAAAGAAATGGGACAGATTTTAGTTTCAATATGCTTTGTATATCCTTGTTGTGAAAATCACATATTTGGATACATGATTAATCCCTTCCAGGCCAATGATGGTATTTCTTGTTTGCAAGATTTCATTTAGGAATTTAACCAATCCAATCCCAACAAGTAATACTAACGAGATTTCATCTACTTGTTGAGGCTGCAAATCATTCTTCCTGACGTCAACTGTCAAAATCCACCATAAATTTGTTTAGCTTCTTGTTGCTTATCTTTCTTTTTAATATTAAGAGCTACCCACCCGTGGGGGATGGGAGTGCCCTTTAACTGGCAAGGGGGCAAGCTGACACACGGAATCCCATGACCACAGGGACAGACCGAAGAGCTTATTCTTGTTGCTTATCCTTTGCTGGCAGACTCTTGTGTCCTCCAATCTACCCAAAATAATAATTAAACAAACTAGTTGCTACGCCGTGCAATGCCCAGGCTAGTTGTGAAAATATATATTTATAGATAATCTAATTAACATAGTTGAAGACTATATGTAACTCTTTTCTTCTTCTTCTTTTTTTTTTTTTTTTTTTTTGATATCATAGAAAACAGTTACAGGACACAAGTTACATAACATAAGATTTGGAGAGATCCAACAGTAATGGGTTGAATAATAAACAGCTAGAGAATTGCAGCTACTTCTAACACATTACACATGATAGTTTTTGGTACAAAAATTGTGTGAAAAGTTAAACCTTATTAAGTTAGAAAATGCAAGTCTGTCATCATAGGTTGTTCTTGCAATCTTGGTTAACTTCTTCCATTGCAAACCTGTTCAATCCTTTTGCAATCACTGACAAACAAAATTAGGCTAAATCCAAGGTCTCTAGCTTTTATTGCAACCTCCACGATTGCATCTTGAAATGCTACTGGGTAAGATGTTGACACACTACTGGGCTCCCCCACTAATATTAGATCTACCTTCAAGTCCTTTGCTTCATATGCATAGCCACTCTGTTTCAATTTCCTTTTCCTTCAACAAACTACTGTGATAATGAGTTGCCAATCTCTATTGGAGACATCTTTATGAGTTGGTATGCTGTGATCTTGATATTAGGACTATCCATTTCTAAAGGCCTCCTTGTACCTGCATACAAGAGATTTGGCGGTGAGTGAGAACAACATTTATCAAATTTGGGGTCTTCCCATCATGAACCACTTGATTTCTATGGTTCCATAAGGACCATAGAATGGTAAAAAGAGATTGAAGATATAGGTCCTTTTCCTGATTGACTATATGTAACTATAAAAAGTAAAATTTTAAAATATAGATTAAAATGACAATGTAAAAAAAATAGCTTTTCAAATGGTTATCTATAGGAAATCCAAAGGGATGCAAATTAAATCACAATTAGCAAGTTGCCCCATCGTCACTAAGGGATGCAAATCTTAAGAAGATTGTTATTTGTTAAAACTTTGAAACAGCTTACATTGATAATATGAGGCAGAAATAATTCAATAACCTACAACAGAACATTAATTATTCAATAACTGAAAATATACTTGCATTTGTTTATAGTAAAAATAAAAAATAATAATAATAAAAAGAAGGAAAAGAAGAACAATTATGAAAATTTTCAATTTATAATTAACAATACTACTTTGGAAATGAACTCATTATCTCAAGTTCAACCAAAGAAAAAAAATGAAACTTAGAAAATCATATGGTCTATATAGATTTAATACTTAAGTTTAGCACATAACATATGCAACAATGATAATTGACAATAATCAATGGTATACTTAGGCTTCCCAAGCATTAGTGGTATACTTTTTCCTTATTCCCATATCTACATCAGATTGGTTGAAATCACAAACATGAATTCTACTTGATGCAAATGCACTGCAAAAAATATTAATGATAAATACCAAAAAAAAAAAAACTCTTTATACACTGAACCATGATCACAAAAGTACTAGGACTGGACCATGATTTTTCTCTAGCACAACAAATTCATAGGAGTCACATAAAAGGAAATCAAGACTGAACATGGTGGCTCAGCATTTAAGAGAATCTATATAAGAGATGTTAGCAAATTAATTTTTACTAAATTGGAATTGAAAATTACAGGAGAAACATTAGTATATACATAAAGTACAATATTGCAAATAGAACTCAATTTAGAAATTGCTTTTGGCTCAATTGACAATTTGCCAAAAAGAATAACTTGCCTTGATTCACTTTATCAGCCATATCTTTAGTTGAATAACATACTACATATTCTTGTCTTTCTCTATTAATCCTTTTATGTGACTAAGCATTTGTAGTAGTTGCAATACCTCAAATTCAAAATATATATGATAAATCATTGTTAGATGCTTCTGCAACCTAAAACCATGTTATCACTCAACTAACCTAACATTCTAAATCCATCATTAATAGAATTAACGATTGGTCAACCAACTGCGAAGGGGGAGGTTTCTCAACAAACAAACAAAAAAAAAAAAAAAAAAACCTGCAAAGAATGAGAGATTATTATCAGAAGCAAATACATGTTGGCCCAATTTCTAAAATGGGATGCTCAATTTATTCGTAATCTTCATCTCAATTGAACATAGATCATAATTTTCTCAAACACCTGAAAAATGTATTGATTTGTAAACAAAAATTGACTAATGGAATTGTAATGATTCATTTATAATTATTTTCAGCCTCCTTGAAGTTTCCAATATACATAATACATCCTCTATAGAAAAATGCACTTACTAATATATTCTTATTAATCTGTCAATATGATTATCTTCTCAATAATTTAAAATATACACCCAAAGAAGTCATACATCGAAAATGCACTTTTTGGAACCTTCAATCCAAGTGACACAAATGCATCAACAATTATTTAAGATTTAATCCAATAATTAGCATGCATTCATATATATGAAAGCTATGAACTAGTGCTTTACTGAAATAGCAAACTATCAATATCATATCCAATATTGTTTATTTGTAAGAAAGACAAACAGTTTAATAACAAAATAAATAAACAGTAAAATTGGTATATGGGATGGGAGAGTAAGAATTTCTATTAGACTTAGAGTGTGCAATAGTGTAAGTGTCCAATCATATTATACTCAAATGTAAAAATTGCCTACTCACTATCCATTTATATGAGGAGGAAGAGTCCATTGTCAGAAGAGTAGAAAAATTCTAAAGAAGTAGACATCTATCTCAATTTGATAGGAAAACACAAACCCGAGATTCACCTTTCAATCAAAAATATGAATATAAACAAAATATATAAATATATGTATGCTAGAGTTCATCTAACCATTGGTTGACATGGTCAAAGGTAGTCGGGCAAGTGATATCTTAAGAACTAAGAAGAGATCATAGACCCCCTAAAAGAACATATTATAAAGATCAAAATTTCTAATCTCTGCCACTCATTTATCCTAGTAACCAATCATAAATAAAATACTTTGCATGAGCAACATCAGGCATGCATCACTTCCAATGCTTTATCATCTAATTAGAAGATTTAATTGAAATAAACATAAAAGCAACACAGAGTAAGAGTAAGAGCAATAGCAATAGCAAAATCAAAATCAAAATCAAAAACCAAACCTAACATACCATATCGTCTCACCAACGGGAAAACCTTTTAAGAAGAAATAATCGTAGCCTCTCTCCAACGGAATCGTCTTAGTCCTTGAAACTTGATCTGTCCCAATGTCCCATTTTTTGGCTTGCAAAAAAGGGAGAACACGACCTCTATGCAAACATTGTAAATGCCTACCAAACAAAAATTAAAACAAAAGGGTCTCAAAGTGCAGAATTACCTTCCAACGCTCCCACCGATTCCAACTCACAAATTCAGGCACTAACTCAGTCCTAAATCGTTCCAACTCACCCCGACCTTTGCTGACCCCTTCCTTAGCTCGCCCCACAAACTCACCCACCTCCACATTGGCATCTTCCAAGCAAACCTAGTTTCCTTCTTCCCTAACTCGCTAAGTTTCGACCATAACCGCTCCAAGCCACGCCGGACCGATTGAGTCAGACTTAGCCATGAAAACCCATCAAACCCATTTGGGTTTGCAGAAGCTAGAACACGAAAATTGGGTCTGTGGTTGGAATTTTTGGACCTAGGGTTCTTTGGAAGCTTGAGAAGAATGAGAGTTTGAGAGTTGTGTGTGAGTGGAATTGAAGAAAATAAAAGTGGGTTTGGTTTGTATGAGACTGTAAGCTCCATTTGGTGGGTTTTGATTGAGGAATTTGTGGCCATGGGCTGGATGAGAACCACGGCAAATGGGGTGCCGTTTCTAGGTTGTAGAAGGTGTATGTGAGTGATTTGTGGCAAATAGTGGTCTGAGGAAGGAGATTGACCTCTATTTAGAGGAAGAAGATGGCTGTTGGTTTGGGGGTATGGTGGGTTTTGATTGGGGAATCTTTAGGTCTTTAGAGCACGCACAGCATTAATGCTATATTGGTATATTGGTATTTTTTAGCTCCTTAAATACCAAAAAGCATGCTCCAACAGTGGAGCTAAATTTATTTTTTTTACACGATGCAATGCTTTGTTGTTGGTTTGCCGTGGGTTTGATCGAGGAGGAGCTGGTAGAGGAAGGCAGGGAAGGGAAGAGAGGGTAGAGCATCGGGTTTAGAAAAGTTTTATTACTTTTTTTTTTTAATATTGTGCTGACGTGAAAAATTGTGGGAGATTTAAAAGTTTCGGTTTTATATAGATATATAGGTAAATAAATATCGCTATAGGAGAAATGATATGTCTACAATATTTTCACAACAATTTTACAACAAATCCTAAGTGGCAGGTTGATACTGATTGTTATTGTTGGGGTAAAAAAGTAATCTCAGTGTTGATTTCAAATTTGAACCAATAACAACAAACCACCTATGATTTATTGTAAAAATGTTGTAAAAATATTGTAGATATAGCAATAGACCTATAGTCTATACATAGAATAAAGCATAAATCGTCAAAATTATTAAGGTAGCACCTAACTGGATGCCTAGATTCAAAATAATTACCAAAATTTACGGCTTGGATATGCGTTCTTTTTTTTTTTTTTTTTGGTAGAATGGTTACGCATTCATTGCAGCATGCCTATGATGGTATGAGCTTCAAAGCATCTAGAACTAACGATTTGCTCATTAATCCATTATTTATACAAGCTCCTCTTTTATCATGGCAATGCAGGAAATTGTAAAAATTACTAGATCTGAGTTAACTCTAACCCCTTAGATAACTCTTCAAGCTAGCTTTACGTGGTTTATCACTTTTTCTCCACTACTTATAAACAAGCATTGTGTTCATAAACTCTCTCTTTTAACCATTACAAATACAGTTAGAAAATCGTATTACAAGATTGATGAAGCCAAATTCATTTGTCTAGAGGAAACACGTTAAGAATGAGCTTGAAGTCTGCAAAAGAATAACAATGGTGTTTCACTCCAAAAAGTCATCAGCGTGGTGCTAGCCAATGAGCCTTTAATGAGAAAGTCAAATAGTGATTGAGAGAGATAACAACGTATATGAGTGTGTTATAGTGTGTACGTGTACCTTTGCTTAGATTCTGAGGTAATTTATATAGGTCTTTGCTTTTCTAGCCATTGGAGGCTTTCAATGGTGGCTTTAGTGCCTTTTGTAATGCCTATGGTGGCTTAATTAGGTGATTTGAAGATCCTGCCAACGATCATGTATACACGTCCGTCCATGTGTAAGGATTCATGCATTAAATGCGTGTTTATGGCATTTTGGTCATCTAAAGGCTTGTCTAGACAATAGATATTTATTAGTTCATCATTTACCCCCTATTCCATGATCGTCATTACTTGTATTGACGATCTTAGGAATATGAAAGGTTGTATTGTGCTAGTAATGGCTTTAAAGATTCTGTTTCTTTCATATTTAATGCAATATGACGATGTTGCACGCGTTGTGGCCACGTGTCGTGCACTGGTAGGCTGAACATGGGCACATCTCTCAACGAGGCTTTTGGTTTTTCTCGTGCCTCAGTTTTTTTGGAGGCATTTATAAGCTTCTTTTTCCTTTTCTTCTTCTTCCTCACACCATTTCTTCTACAACTTTCTTCCTCTCTGAGCTAGAGCTTTCTAGGTCCCTTTTTCTTTAGGTACAATTTCTCTATACCCACATTTATTTTCTTTTTAATGTGTTGATGGTAGATTTCTCTGAAGTTAGAACCCTTTTTCCTTCAGTTTCTTTCTTTTTTTGCTTGTCTAGGAACTTTTCTTGAATCTTCAAGTGGCTATCACCCCCATGTTGGTATTTTTGTTTCTAGGGATAGTGCATTTAGAGCAGTTCTGGCTGATTTTTACCCCTTATTGCATCAATCCGTGAACTGGTATCATTTATTGTGTGAGATGTCTGTGGAAGAAAGGGAGGGATCTACTGTGAGGTCGAGTGAACTGGAAACAAGGTTATCGTCTAGTGATAAACTCGTGGAAATGGAAGTGGATACTACTATTTCAAAGCCATCGTCTTCAAAAACCTTATCCTCCAAACCTTCATCTTCTTCTAAAGCTACGACATTTCATGCCCTTAAGGAGTCGTGTAACTTGGACGAAGAAATGCTTTTTAGGTTTATGGGAACTAGGATTTGTCTTCCTCAAGGAAAAATGAAAAAGCTTATGCCTTTGCAAACAACGAAGTATGTTTTTATGAGGCTGTGTTTTTTAGTGGCCTTAGATTTCCCATCCATCCCTTCATAATGAAGCTCCTTCACTATCTAAATATAGCTCCTAGAAAACTTATGCCAAACACATGGAGGACCGTTATTAGTTGTATGGAAATATGGTTGATCGTCCATGATGGAGACATGATTAGATTGGACGAATTTTTATATTTGTATCATCTAAAAGAGTCCAAGTAGTTCGAGTACAATGAGCTCATACCATGGGAAAGGAAGGCTAGGCTTGTAGCTGATTTTCCTTCATTGTTTAGGAATTGGAAATCTAGGTATTTCTTTGTCTCTAGAAAACTTATGCCAAACACATGGAGGACCGTTATTAGTTGTATGGAAATATGGTTGATCGTCCATGATGGAGACATGATTAGATTGGACGAATTTTTATATTTGTATCATCTAAAAGAGTCCAAGTAGTTCGAGTACAATGAGCTCATACCATGGGAAAGGAAGGCTAGGCTTGTAGCTGATTTTCCTTCATTGTTTAGGAATTGGAAATCTAGGTATTTCTTTGTCTCTAGTAATAGTTGGGAGACTTTGTCTGATGGCCTTTGCGGTGATGTCCTTATGTTGCTGCGTAGGTGGGAGATTCCAAAACTTGGTGCATCGTCTTTGTGAGATCTTTTAACTTCCTCTTTATTATTGTCTAATCTGTTTCTGACTTTTTTATGTGTTGTTTTCAGTTACTGTTTGTCCAAAGTTGAAAGGTAGATACAAAGGGTGAGTTCAAGTAGCTTTTGATTACTCGAAGACCATTAATGACTTCAACGATCTTATTGATCCTCGAACTTTGGCTACAATATTAGTTTGTAAAAATATTGTAAAATAATTTGTTTGTTGCATTACTCTTTATCTATTGTTATATCCTTCAATTATGGCAATAACGCCCCTTATAATCGTTAATCCCTTTGATTGTGTGTTAATCATCTTCCTACTCGCACACTCCAAGAGGTACGTTTCCTTTGGTTTATTAGGGTTTTTTTTTTTTTTTTTTTGGGTAAAATTATTTATTTATGGGTTTGCTTTCTCATTGCTCTTCTTTTTATTCTTTTATTTTTTTTAGGGCTGTTAAATATAATTTAAGATTGGGTATTTTTTTTAATTGAATTGATGTGGATTTCAAATTGGGTTTCTGTTTGGGTATGTTATTGATTCTTTTGGTTGGAAGAGGCAGGTTGATATATAGCACAAAGTCTTGGGCTTGAAGTTAAAATTAAAGTTAGGGATTCATGAAACCAATTGATGTCTTGATATGATGATAACGAATTACCTTGATGTCATAGATTGAAAGTTTTTCTAAAAAAGAAGAAAAGTCATGGATTCATAGGTTTAAATGCAATCAAGGGGAAACATTTGTAGACAGAGTCTAGCAAGCTCAGTCAAAATTTGGGCACAAGGGGCCTCTTTTCTTGCTATAGCAAAGGGCCTTATTATTACTTTGGCCCTAAGCTTAAGCTTCCCATGTTTAAAACAATTTGGGTCTAAGACATTCCTAAAGGGTCTTATGTAATTGTCAAAAGCACGGTCCAATTGCCTGGCTAAAAATAGTACACTTTCATTTGGGTGAAAACCCCATCTTCATTTTCAACAATAGGCATTTGTAGACATTTTGGCTACTAAAGAATATCCGTGGAAAAGAGACTGGAAACTGAAAACTGAAAACTTTTTGCTAAAAGTACTGTAGAGAAAGGTAAGAGTTAGCTAAAACAGTACAGTGAGATCCATGAATAGTATTCTCTCCGTCCCAATTTATTTGTCCTATTTGAAAATTCAAACTTTTTAAAGAAACATTATTTATTGTCTTGTCTGCCTTATAAAATGTATAAGTTTACAAAACTATCCTTAAATAAATTTATCATTTTTTTTTAAATAGTTATTCTTAATGAGGCAACTAAAAGGTGCCCCAATTAGATTGATTTTTTTAAATATTTGTTAGTTTTCTTTTCAAATAGTTTTGAAAATAAAGTAGAGGTATAATAAGAACATTAATAAATTAATGACTTTTATTTTTAGAAACATGACAATATTTTGGGATATCAAAAAATGAAATAAAGGACAAACAAACTGGAACAAAGGGCGTACCAAAAAGTATAGTGTGACCCATGAATAGTAGCAAAAGTAAACTTAATAGTAAAATAAGCTGGTTTTTTAATTTGGAGCCAAACACACACTAAAGACTGAAAATAGTTGGGAAAAATGGGCAATGAATTTAAGGATATTCTATTCTTCTAGGAATATCTACTAGCATGATGGCTGAATTATGGACTATAAAACATGGTCTTGATCTATTATGGATCAAATGCTACTGCTATGTTTACCTTCAATCCGATTCTACATGGTTGTGCCTTTTGGTTGCTCAAACATATTTGATTCTATAACTTATGCCTCACCCTCACATAGATGAAGGGTTTTTCTCTTTTGCCAAAAAAAAGAAGAGGTTTTTCCCTAGTGTGTTTAATATGATGCCTTTGGTTTCATTTGTGTTACTCTACACTTGGTTTTTTTTTTTTTTTTTTAATAACCGGCTATAATATTTAAATATGTATGTGGTATTATGGAGCAATTATATGAAATGTTAAGGTCCCATCTCATTTGCTCATCAAGATAGGTGTTAGGAATGCTATAAGCATATGGATAATAATTGTTGTATTGAGATTTAGTTAGTTAGTTACAATTCCAAGTATGTTAATCACATTTAGCACATGTTGGAATTATTAATGCACATGGAGAATAATAGAACCAATAGGATGAAGCCATGTGGGCCAATGAGATTAGAGTTAGTCTCCTATAAATACATGATTGTAATCCAACATTAGATATCAATTGAAGAATAAACCAACTTCTTAGTGCATTAGTGCATCTCTCTCTCTCTCTCTCTCTCTCTATGGAGGGTGACTAGCTTGAATTAAGTCAATTTCCCTACAATTCCCATCAATTCTCCTATAATTCCCATCAATCTCCATTAGGAACCACTGGGTTCCTAACATTTGGTATTAGAGCCATTGATCTTGAGACGGGTGAATATGACCGACAAGAAATCTTGAAAATGGTGAATGAAGTTTTAGAGAAGGTTAGGGCCTTGACAGAATCTCACAAGGCTATTTCAAATAAATTCAAGACTTTGGCTAAATCTAACAAGGCCATGAATGAAGACCTCTCAAGATTGCAAAAGGATCTTGAGAACATGACGAAAGAGGACTTACAATCTCTTGATTCAATGGAATTCAAAGAACAAATCAAGTTCCAAGAATCTACTACTATTGTTGCAAGTCAGTATGTTAATTTTTGTGTCAAAGTGGACGATGATATACATGAAGACGCAGCCCTTGAAGTTCAGTCCAAAGAACCAATAAAGAAGAAGATGATGATTTTCCAAGAACCAATTCTTGATGCACCAATGGAGGCTTCCATTCAAGAGTCTATGATTCAAGAATTGGCAATCCAAGTGTTGGTGATCCAAGAATCCAAGATACAAGCGCCAACAATTTTAATGGTTCTAGAATCAATGAGGTCTTAAGGATACAAGAACATTTCAAGGTTCAAAAAACCAATGAGACCTTAAAGATTGAAGGACCATTGAACGCTCAAGAATTCAAGCAAAGTTTGAAGATCTACGTAGAAGAAACCTTCATGTGCACGAGACCGCTTGTCAAAGAGAAATGCATGAATATGGTGATCAAAATGTCACTACGGTATTGGTCCATTGAAAGATCTCCTTTGATGAAGATGCTATTTCACAACACCTTGTGGGCAAGGTGTTTTCAAGGGGCAGGAAATGTTAGGAATGCTATAAGCATATGGATAATAATTGTTGTAGTGAGATTTAGTTAGTTAGTTAGTTAGTTAATTAGTTACAATTCCAAGCATGTTAATCACATTTAGCACATGTTGGAATTATTAATGCACATGGGGAATAATAGAACCAATAGGATGAAGTCATGTGGGACAATGAGATTAGAGCTAGTCTCCTATAAATACATGATTGTAATCCAACATTAGATATCAATTGAAGAATAAACCAACTTCTTAGTGCATCAGTGCATCTCTCTCTCTCTCTCTCTCTCTCTCTCTATGGAGGGTGACTAGCTTGAATTAAGTCAATTTCCATACAATTCCCATTAATTCTCCTATAATTCCCATCAATCTCCATTAGGAACCACCAGCTTCCTAACATTAGAAACTTTTGATCCAGGCTTGCATCATTTGTTGGGACTTTTCAAGGTTTGGTATAATTTTAGTTTCAAAGAGAGTTTTTGGCCTTATTTTCACTGCTGACCTTGTCAGCTACGATTTTGTGGACATGTTGGATAGTTTGGAGGACCTGGAAGTCCAACTGTCATCTCGCGGAGGTCAAAAATAGGAGTTGTTATATTGTTCGGTTCTATTCTTCCATTTGTATTTTATTTATTTATTTGTCTCAATTTATTCCATTCTTAATAGGGGGAATTTTTTTATTCACTGTTTAGTAATTTTTCAATCCTATCTACGTAATGGTTTGGAAATTTAAGTTTGGGCAATGTTCTCCCACCCTAGTTTGAGTTATCTTCAATGTTATTATTAGATTTTAATGCCTGAATATGCTTATCAGATGTAAAACCCCACCCCCACAAGAAATCTTCAAGACAAGGGCTCAGTGTATAACAACTCTTTCTCTCAATTAATCACTAAGAGTATTTGTATTGGGAGTAATAAAACTTCCAATTTGCTATTTTATATCATCTAACTACAAAACCAAAGCATTATTCGAGTGGCTATTCTTTAAAATTTTTACAATCAAGCTATAGGAACGTCTTATATGTAATATGTTAGCCCTCGTTTGGAAGGAGGGAAATGAATGAAAAAATAATAATTTTAGTTTTTTTTTTTCCTTCTCTTGTTTGCGAGTTTTAATGGAGAGAATAAAAAGTTTATTCTCTTATTTGAGAGTTTAAGTGAAAATGAATGAAATGGTTAGAGGAGAATACTCATTCTTCTCTATTTCTCAAAACCTCAAATTTTCATTTCTCCCAAAATTAAGAGGAATTGGAGAGAATTTAATTAGATTTAATGAATTCTTTACTAAAAATTTCTAAATATTTAACTCTTTATTTTAAAATAAGGATCTAATAGTAATATTATCATAAAATAATTTTATTAATTTCTCTCTATATTATTGTTAAATAAGATTACTTAGATTATGTTTGGTAACAATTTTTGTTTTCTATTTTTAAAAACTTGTTTTGGGGAATATAAAGAAAAAAAAAATTTCTTGTATTTTTGAAATCAAAAACATGTTTGGTTAGTTGAAATTAAAAAGATAGGTTTTTGAAGAAAAAAATAGAAAATACTAAAATATGTTATTCCTAAGATTTAAACTCTAATGCTAACTCATTAAATAAGACAAATTCATTAAATTAAATGCGTGTTTTCATTGACTTTTGAAAATTAGAAATTGAAAACAGTCTTTTGCATGTTTTCAGTTTCCTTTACAAATTGAGTTTTGAGAACAGTTTTTGTTTTCTGCCCATTTTGGATTGCCAAACAAGTTTTTTAGTTTAAAAAATAGAAAATTATTTTTGGAAACAGAAAATAAGGGGAAAAGGCAATTACCAAACATACCCTTATCTTCCATTCTTTTCTATTATTTTATTTTAAAACATCCAATCAAGATTAATTAATACAATCCATTAATGTTACAAATATTATTGGACAAAATCCATATTTTCTAGTTTCTGAAAAGAAAACACAACTATAACTTGAACTACAACACTTTTGGTTCTATGAGGATTATTAAAACTAGCTGCGAACCCCACGCGTTGTGCGTGATAATTATTTTTATGGTGGTTTTATTAAAAAAAAAATTACAATTTAAACTAATCTAATAATGAGTAATGTATTTCGTAATTATATTTTTATTTATTATAGGAACAATTATAAATGTAATATAGGAACAATTCAAAACACCAAAAAAAACGTAAACTAAAAAAAATTAATAAAACTTAACAATGATTAATTGAACCAATATTAGGATAAAATTTTGTTTTTGATAATATATTAAGGTTATTTTCTTTGTAGAAATTATAATTTCGGCCGCCCAAAACATATTATCAAATAAACAATTATATTTTTATTTGAGTAATGTATTTCGTAATGAGTAATGTATTTAATAATGAGTAATGTATTTCGTAATTATATTTTTATTTATTATAGGAACAATCATAAATGTAATATATGAACAATTCAAAACACCAAAAAAAAAACGTAAACTAAAAAAAATTAATAAAACTTAACAATGATTAATTGAACCAATATTAGGATAAAATTTTGTTTTTGATAATCTATTAAGGTTATTTTCTTTGTAGAAATTATAATTTCGGCCGCCCAAAACATATTATCAAATAAACAATTATTAGCAAAATCTAAGAATTAAATTTCTATACATGCATTGTTAAAAAATAATAAAAATAAAAATAAAATTGCAAAAGTTAAAATTTGTCACCTATCTGATTATTTTTGTTTGGCTAACCTTTGTTTTTCTTTAAATAAATGGCATTATAGAGTACTTCTAATACACCTATTAAGAGTACTTTGTCCACCACAAAGGATTAGAAAATAAACAAAAATTAGTAAAGTCTCGTAGTTTAACATCTAAATTGAGCACTATAAAAAATCATGCTTTGTAACAAAATAAATACCAAATTATCCAAATCATGCTATGTAATAGAATAATATTATATTTTTATATGTTATATTTAATTCTTTAGAAGGCAATAGGATAACATTTAATAATCAAAAAGAATAAAATAAAATAAAAATGAAAAAAATAGTAATTTAAAAAACAACACTAAATCGCATTAACCCAAAATAGAGTTTTAAATAATATAAAAAATATCAACCTACAGTAGAGATGCAAGAAAAAAAAAAAATCCACCAAAAAATTTAGAGAGAGAGAGAGGGAGAGAGTGAGGGAACCTTTTTTTTTGTAGGGGAAAACTATGCATAGAATAGAAGAGATAGTGACAAATTTATAATAAGAGGGTGTGAATAAGAAGAGACAAATATAATGGAAGATGAAGAGAAAGATGAAGAATGGTATTAATGTAGAGGGTAGTGGGGAGATGAAAAAATTAAAGAAGTAGTGGGGAGATGAAATGGTAAGGGAGAGAGAAATGTTGGAGAAGTGTAAATATTAAAAAAATAAATGTTAAAAACAATTATAAGAAAATTGGATTTAAAAAAAAAAAAGAAAAAAAAAAAACACTAAAAGCTTGAAAGACTTTAACGTTTTTTTTTTTTTTTTTTTTTTTTTTTTTTTTAAGCTGAAAAGGCTCACACAAAACCCTAAAACTGAACTGAAAAGGTTTTCTGTTGGGCTTGATAGTAGAACTAAATAAATAAGAGGTGGGCTAGATTAATTATACAGATTTATTATAGGGTGATAATAGAAGTAAATAAATAAGTAGTGGACTGGATTTATTATAGGATAACAATGGAAGTAAATAAATAAGTAGTGGGCTGCATTTATAGGGCTGAAAATTGTAAAAACCATTTTAAAATTGTAGGAAAAATTATATTTTAAAAAAGAAAAAGAAAAGAAGAATGACATGGTAGCTGATGTGGCGCAATATGAGAGCAGCAGCATCAAACGCTACGTTTCAGCTTTAGTAATATATAGATTAATATATTTCGAATGTGGTCAATGAGCTCTCCTCTACCTAATTGAAGAAAAAAAAAAAAAAAAAAAACGTTGTGTCCCTGTGTGTGCAGACATGTAATGTGCTTAACATTTTGGCGGCTGCTCTCACCTATGGTTCCTTTTTTTATACTTTTTTTAAAAAAAAAAAAATTGGGCTATTCATATTGGGTTTTCTAAGGCGAGAAGACCCAATAAACCCACTAAAAAAATACAAAAAGAAGAAAGCGGTTCTTTTATTTATGCAACAATTTAAAAAAAAAAAAAAAATTAAGTGGGCTGCTCATATTGATTGGGTTCTAAGACGAGAAGGCCAATAGACCCACAAAAAAAATACAACGAAAATGTTTTTTTCGATGCCGGGATTTGAACTCAGATTCTATAACCTCATCAAGAAATGCCAATGTGCTATTGAGGATTTACGAACAAGCTGAAAAACCACCTGAAAATTGTCATTTTAAACACTACATTTTAAAGAGAAATGCTATATCAATAATATTTTCATAATAAATTTTAAATGGTATGTTGTTACTGTTTGTTATAGGTGGACAAACAAATAATTTAAGAGGTGAATTTAAATTATAACCAATAAGATAATAACAATTTATTACCTAAAATTTGTTATAAAAGTGTTATGAAAATGTTGTGAACATAACAATTCTCATACTTTAAATGGATTACAAATTATACCCTGATTTTCTTTCCTAATAAGGATTGATTTGTAAAATAATATAATCCAAAATATGCATATTATCTAAAAATAGTGGGCCCAATAAGCTCATTGAAAATACAACAAAAATGGTTTCTTTGTAAAATAATCTAATCCAAATATGCATATCATCTAAAAAGAGTGAGCCTAAATACAACAAAAATAGTTTCTGCTGCCAGGATTTTAACCCAGATTCTATAATAATTATATCAAGAATTCCGGATGATAATGCTCTAAGAGCATTAGTATGAGGTGTGCCAAATGCCAAAAATTTGATATTTGACATACCAAACATCCAAAACCCTCTTACAAGGAATATTTTAAATACTAAAAAATTTAGCATTGATGAACACTACAATGCCATGTTTGGAATGGTCTGGCAGAAATTGTTATGTGTGCTAAACATATTTTGATATTTTTAATTCAATTTTCTCTCTCCTACGTCACACCCCCACATCTCTCTCTCTCTCTCTCTCTCTCTCTCTCTCTCAGATGGGGCCACATGATAAAATATATTTGTTTTGTTATTTTTGAATATAAATAAGGTTTGTTTTAAATTATTTTATTGTGTTACAATCTTAAAATAGAAGATGTGATATAGAATCTATTGTAAAATAATGTGTTATAATAAATAAAGTAACTTTTTGATAATTCAAATGCTAAATATTTTTTTTTAGAAGAGCGTCATGCTAGTGCTCTATCATTTACAATTACATCTAGAGCTGCAGTTTTTGGTCAATCTGCTGGGTGATAACCATAATAGGCAAATTTTCAATAGAACTTGGATGTGAAATCAAAATATTTTCAACAAAATATGCACAATATCCACCCAAAATGACAATCTATTGAGGCAAACTAAACGTTAGTCTATAAAAGGCGAGAATTGATTACAAGGATCATCTCGTCTTAGGATAAGTGACCTAGTATGAATTTGGTTTAGCATTCTGATTTTGGGCACTTTAAAAAAGTAGCGATTTGCAATTGTTGCTCATGGTATGCAACATGAAAAACAAGTTTACAGGATTAACAAGTACAATTTCAAAATTTTATTAAATGACCTATGGTCACGTTTTAAAACTACTAACATAATTTTGGCCCAAAGATCAAAGAAAATTAACTGCTCCCTTGAAAACAATCCTTGCAGACAAAATAAATCACTTATAATTCAGAGATGTCTCTTATATGTTTGCACTCTGCACAATTGACAAATTTTATTTTGTTTTCATCTAGTGAACTTCGTCTAATGAATGGGTGCTACTCAGAGGCAACAACACAATATGAGAGCAACTTGAACTTGATAGTAGAGAATAGAAGCAGGGCTGCCATTCCACTAGGCCAATTAGGCCATTGCCTAAGGCGCCCAAGTGGAAGGGGGGTTCTAAAATTTTGAAAAAGAAAGGGTAGTAGAAAAAAAAATTCAAAATTTAGTTTTTGATGAAACTCTAAAAAATCTGATACATCATTGTAATCAAAGAACAAAAAATTTGGAACATCCTTGTAAACCTCAAAAAATTCTTTGGTCTAAACAAAATCAATATTTATCCCAGAAAAATCATTCTCACCCTCTAGACAAATCAAAAATCATCCGGATAAATTGCAAATCCGGTCTAAAAAGTTACCCACAAAACAATCTCAAATCCAAACAAATCAAAAATCTTAAATCCTTAAATTTAATCATACCTTCTCTCTCTCTCTCTCTCTCTCTCAACTAGATGAAGATAGTCTGCAAAAAACTGTCTTAAACTTGAATATTTTCTCAAACATAATGTTTATTATGATATTCATGGTTTAGATTTATTTTCAGAGTTAAAACTTTTAAAATAAAATTTATAAATAAATAAATATACTCCAGTTGACATACTAAATTATATAAAAAGTTTAGATTCATTTCCAAAAACATGCATTGCTTATAAAATTTTACTAACAATACTTGCTATAGTTGCTTTTGCAAATTTTTTTTTTCAAAATTAATATTAATAAAATTATATTTAAGATTGACAATGTCTCAAGAAAGATTAAGTAAATTAGCTATACTATCAATTGAAAATAAGATGTTAGAAGAACTTGAATACAAAATTTTAATTAATCAATTTGCATCTCAAAATACAAGAAAAATAGATTCTAAATGAAATATATTATAATATAAAAATTTTAAATAAATATTAATTTAATTAATACATAAATATAAAAAGGGCCCATTTTAGTTCTTGCCTAAGTCTAGGGTTGGCCCTAAATAGAAGTTAGAGTACAATAAGAGAAGAATGCAAGGATAACAATCAAATATACACACTATAGTGTTGAAAAAAACATGGTTTGTATCTCATACAAAACATACACAGCAGAAAATTAATGAATCTACTTCATTCGCAATTGATAATATGTACTATGTAAATTTCAAAATTTAAGAACAAAAGAGCGTACTTTGATGAAGTGAAATTAAAAACCAACAATTAGAAATACCTGATAACACTTTTAACCTTCACTCCAATTCCACTAACGCCCAAGAAGTGTGGTCTCTGAATCAATTCAAGGGAGAATAAGAGAGTGGCTTACTCTCACATACACACCATTTCACAATTAAAAATGTCTCTGTTAAAATTTTGTATGTTTCTCCCTTTTTGTTTAACTGATTATCTAATTGGGCTAACCTTTTGGGTCATTCCAATTGGACATAAGTATATGGCTTGGAGTGGGACCAAAAAGGGAACCAATAAGACTTTAACTCTAATGGGCCTCGGGTTTTTCTATCAACTTTTGACAAATCCAAAGTTACCATTAATTATATTTAATACCACTTTATAAATATAATTGCACTCTAGGCCTTTGGTGTGTTGTCGCAAGCAACCAAAAATAAAACCTAAACTCCTACAAATATATGTAGTAGTGCGAGTAAGGATCATTCCCACGAAGAGTATCTAGCCTAGTTTTATGCTACGTGAACAAAGAGAGGGGGGGGGGGCGGTTTGAGTATAATGAAAACAATTTTAAGAAAAACAATTAAGGAACAATTCAAATTAAAATATCGAAATCAATCAAGAGAACAAACCTTGGTCCAAGTCAACATCCACCATCAGAATTTTACAACTGATCATCGATGCAAGTATATATCAATTCACACTTTGAATATTCACCGTTGGAACTATTTTCCTATCTCTCCTTAATCGTAGTTAATTAGAAAACAAACAATCTAATAAACCCTAACTACTAAACAATCCAAGACAAGCGCTAAACGTTTAATCTAGTAGCAGCCTTAAGAATTAGAGAGATCGAAGAAACTAAACTACACAAACACAAGCGGTTGTATTTAATTTAGTTGAGCATTCTTCCTAAGATCTAATAATTTATGACATAGCAAATCATTAAATCTTGGTAGCTTCACAAGTTAGAGAGATCAATAAATTACGGATTTGATATCTAACCTAGCAATAGATTACAACAAATAATAAACTAGTAGGCCTCCTAATAATTAAACGAGACAATCATGAAAATAAGCACAGAAGAACATCCGATATTCAAAGCATAAATTGAAAAATAAAAACAAATTAGATCTCACAGTTTTATTGAGGCTTCAGTTTCCTTCGACCCAATATAAAAGTTTAGCCACACAAGGCCATGATGAAAACTCAAAGGAAAAAATAAGAGAAGAGGGGAGAGAGAGGCGTGTGTGTGTAATTCTAATTTCTCCTCCCCCTTTTACACGTTAATTGCCCCTTTCCCAAGCCTACAAAATCTTCTAAAAATATTCTCAATAATAATATTCAAATCTAACAAATTAAGGAAAAATATTAAAAATAAAACAAAGTCCAAATATAGCTAGGAAAGTGGTGTTTTTCAGCTGGAAATTTCGTGCACCAGATCTGGAGGCTTCCAAAAATAAACCACATTAGATACGCAAATTAGAATTTCAGGCAAAGGAACATTCCAGAACGTCAGCAGTGCAGGCGCAGCAAATTCAATCCCGATTTCGACATTGATGCAGCCCGTATCTCTCAAAAC
The DNA here is from genome assembly GCA_035136125.1 of Quercus rubra. NCBI lineage: Eukaryota > Viridiplantae > Streptophyta > Magnoliopsida > Fagales > Fagaceae > Quercus > Quercus rubra. The sequence goes on from CM068738.1 coordinate 42,936,735, forward strand.
TCAAAACATGAAAGTGTAGAGCTTTGTCTTGGCGTTCCATAGCGTCTTGAATCATCTCAATTGGAGCTTGGATGAGAGAGTTATGCCCAGATTACGAAGCAATGTCAAAACTGTCCAGAATCACCCAATTAGCTACGTTTTGCACTTGACGCCTCCATTTGCATCCTAAATCAAAATATAAGAATAATGAGTACATTTAGGCACCAAATAAATATAAAAGACTAAAAATTAACGGAGAAAAATATGACATTTTGCAATCTTATCAAATTACCCCGCACTTAACTTTTGCTTGTCCTCGGGCAAAACTCAAATTCACTTTCCCAAAACCACCAAGGTTGCAACACCATTAGCAAAGAACAACCAAGCTCTTCAAAACTCATAACATATCATGAACAAGCATTCTTAAACAACTTACAATTACTTAGTAAGAATTTTCACTTGAAGATGGAGTAAACTAAATATGTAGACCCTCACAGAAATAAACAATTGACTCTCATGTGTTTCACTCAAATTCATTCTAATGGAAATGATCTACCATAGGCTTGCATATCTTCTCATTCTCCACCACTGGGATCACATGCATAACACGAATCATAAGGACTTTTCAAGAGTTGTAACAGGGTTTAGGATCAAGGTGGGAAATATTTGGGAATGTAGCTCAAAAGCCATCGAAACTAGTGAAGCAAAAATAAATCAACTCAAGCTCGAATATATAAGACATGTAAAACCAATCACGCCATTCAATAGCTTCCACCTTTGTATATATCATGTATAAACAAACCCCTTTCTTGGAATTTTAGGAGGACTTATGAACATGGACAGTTTGTAAAATTAAAAACAATTTCCTCCATCGTCAGACCTTTTTTTTTTTTTTTTTTTAAGAATTACATCAACAATGGAACTTATGAATTGAGAATGAAAACATGTTCCATTTCATTAGTCATAGCCATACCACAAATCCAAACACCCCCACACTTATTTCTTGCACACCCATACATATCATAATGATGAACAATGCTCCATTAGCTCTACGGCTTGGGTAAAAGTATTGTTTTTCGGGTTTAAAGCTTGTAACGTGGATTCACAATAAAAATAAAAAATAAAAACCAATAAAGCTCAAAGGGGTTCAACAAAGGGAAAAATTAATTACAAGGTAGGCTATTTGGCTTATGTAGCTTATAACAAAGAGGGCCTTAATCATGTTCATGCATGCATGTGTCAATATGATCTCGAAGAGAATCAAGGCAAGTTTTAGAGAAAAAAATCCATGGAAGAATATCTCACATAAAAGAATAATGAGACTGATATGGATGTGTCAGTCTAAAGGCTCAAAATCTCACCAACTTTTGTCTACTAAATTTAGTCATTACCATTCTCAAGGAAAATAACTAGACCAATTAATTCTAAGCTAGAAGATCACTTATTCAATCATGTTATGAATTTTTCAAGCCTAATTGAATCTTGCTTATGACATACACAACCAAAAAATTTTGAAAACCACAAAAACAAAGAGTAAATTTTTTTTTTTTTTTTTAAATACACAAATTTAAAACACAACCTAAATCCCTTCCCCCACACTTAAAACTTACATTGTCCCCAATGTAAGGTGAAATGCGAAGAAAATGCAAAAATAACAAAAATATAAATGCGAAAATAAGAAGAAGAAAAAGAACGAACTCCCCTTGGATTGCCTCCCAAGCAGCGCCTTTGTTTATTGTCGTTGGCTCGACTCAATACTTCCTTCTTCAATCAGTATAAATTGGATCCTCAAGGTCCAATTTTGCCACATTCTCTACCTGGAAACCTTCATAGAAAGGCTTAAGTTTATGGCCATTCGCCTTGAACACTTTGGAAGTTGCTAAACTTTGAATTTCAACTACACCATGGGGAAAAACATTAGTAACAACAAAAGGTCCAATCCAACACGAACGCAACTTACTTGGAAACAAACGAAGCCATGAATGATATAGAAGGACTTTTTGGGCAACTTTAAACTCCTTCC